>VZUI01035659.1:0-70620 GCA_013401135.1 Cettia cetti | reverse complement strand
TCTTATTTAGGTGTTATTCCAATGAACTCTGTTGTTGGTTTCTCTAGAAGTGGTACTTCATCCTTCTGTTTGTGCAAGCTTTCAGAATAGGCAGTTCAACAAACATTGCTAGGAAAAGTCAAAGCTTGTCCAGGGTCTACATGCACTCACCTGTAGCTCCTAAAATTCCACACAGCTGAAAAAGGACAGTCCTGTTTTCCCTGGAAATGGAGCACTTGATACTGCCATCCACTCTCACCTTGATTTCCCCACTTGCACTCCCTGCAGAGAGCACAGCTGGCACGGTGCAAGTGGCCACAGGCTCAGCAGCACTCAGTTGGGTTCATTCAAAGCACCCTAATCCCTACACAGACCCTTTTTGGGGAAGGAACTGAAACTCCCAACTTTGTTCCCATCCTTTTCCCTTTTGCTGTTCATCCTGACAATGTGATTCTCCTGAAAGAAGAGAGCAAGTGCTCTGCAGCACTATCAAGAATCAGTTGAGGAACACAGGTGACGTCCCTGTAAAAGGATTCTAAACAGTATTTTCCACCTATATGCCTGTTATAAACACTTGGGCAAGTATAAAAATAGACAGGTTTTCAATACATTTTCTTAGGTTCTGGAATTCAGTAAGGTAGGAAGTTCAGTTCCTCAAATTTTAACAGGTATTGAAGCATCTGCCTTCCCTGCAGTTCCAGTTAATTTTTCTGTTTGTTTATATATTTGATTTCAACCACAGCCCATGGCTGTAAATTCCAAAATTAATTATATGGAATAGCAAAAAATTCTCCATTTTACTCAAAACTGTTATCAGGTGTCATTGTATCTATGGGGGAAATTATGAGTAATAGTCAATGCACATTGTTTCAGATTCTGAAAGCACCTTTCAGATCAGTTTGTCACTTTATCATTACTGCTGGAGGCATTTAAGAGCATTAATCTGACCAGTGAAAGACTCAAGTATTTCCACCTTTATATACTTATGAAGAAGTATATAAATCATTTATTAATTATGGTAAGTGAAGTCTCATTCTGGTCAGTGCTGATGAACATCTGGACATAAAATAAATCTTGACAAGTAGTCATGGCCGTTTTTTCTTATGGAAGTAGCCCATGAAAGTCACAAAGTTGAGTGGGATCAGGTCCACAGCCACACAGACACTGCTACTTTACAATACTTTTTCTGTGTGACATACTATTGCCCTTTGAGAGGGATATCCTGAAGCTATTTACCTTAAACTTGTCCAAGTGTCTTTGCAATGCTGTTGAAGCCTAAATCAAACAATAAAATACAACAACTCCTTTTTAAATGTCAGTACTGTACATATTAATCTGCAAATAAACAACATCACCCAGCAAGGCTGACTTGAATGGTGCTGAGTTTCCTTTAGAGCTGTTCTGTCCTGTATCACAGCAGCCCCCACCTGGTGGCAGCACAGTTACACACACAGATCTTTCATGGGAGAAACAGAGTTTAAAAATAATAATAATAAAAAAAAAAAGTAATTAAAAAATAAATAAATTGCTTGTTGCTTATGTGGAGTGAATTCCTTTATTTTTCTCACGCCTTTGTGCATTGCCAAGTTTCCTTCTCCTACAGAAACACCCATCACTGATTGACAAAAGCAAGATTTGAAATCCTGCCTGTTCCACTTGCCCCTGAAGGTGTTTAACAAGAACACTTAATTGCTGTACAACACTTGGCAGAGAAATGCTCTTGTCTAAGCCACTTGAGATGCAATTTTTCTGTTAGACTTCTCTCACTAACTATTCTAATTCCCAAGGATCACTAAAATGGGTCTAAGAAAGTAACGCTCTAATAAACCACTGAAATTACCTGTTACACGGTCGTCCCTGTTTAATTAGAGTCTAAAATAATTTAAGCATTCCCTTATTTTCCAAAAATCTACCATTTCTTTATGATGACCACTGACTCTCTGTCCTTCAGAGGATGACATGACCTTCAAATCACTCACTGCGTGAACAGTGAAAATGAATACTCTTCCATATATTGTTTCTCTACTGATGTATTTCATGAATGCAATCACATACCTTTAATAACTAAATTTAGCTTTTATTAACCATGACTGCACAAAGGAAGATACAAAAACATTTTATTTAATTTCTGCATTTTATTCTGGAACCAGTGACCTCATTTTTAGGGCTAAAGATCTCCCAGGTAAAGATAAGTCAAAAGGATGAAACAAAGTGCCATGTATCACTAATTCAAAAGCATTCTTCTGCCATACAGGAAAATAAATCAAGCTATGTTTTGCTGTACAAAAAAAACCAATGAAAAAATTGTATCCACTATATGAAGATATAGTTTGGATCAGATCATAATTTAGATCATCAGTTTCTTCTGACTTCTATTTCTTGGTTAAGGAAAACCCCAACCCCCTTTGTTGCTTTTTTTTTTTTTTTTGAAAACTAATAAAAAAGAAAACACAAAAACATAACTTGCAATTACAGACAAAAAACAAAGCCACGCCCCTTAATTTTTGAGGTTTTAGACAGAAAATTAACAACTAAGTCTAGATTTGCTTCATCTTTCAAGTACCTTGTGATAAACCTTCTCAGAAGTATTATTAAAATGAAAATTGCATCCTGATTTACATCAGTTTCTTTTATGACTGAACTTGTCTGCTCTAGGCCAGCATTTCAGAAACACAGGAACATTTTCCAAACTGTATTTTAGTACAATTGTACTCATCTTAAGGAACAGTCTTGCAAAGCATGCATACAGAACAGAAGTAATTTTTAGACTAGTAGTACCTCTTCTTCTGAAAGACTTCTAGAAATACTTAATCATTCAACAAAACAAGCTTGTGGAGCTGATAAACAGAATTTCCTCTTTCATGCTGCTTTTCAGACTCATCAATAATATGCTGAGAATCCACCTATTCAAAAGAAGCAAGATGAAAGTCAGAATGCATTCTTAATGTTTTCCTGTATAACATAGCTAAGAAAAAGTCTAAGTTAAGAAAAGAGTTCTGAGTTTTAAATCATACAGGAACTTCAGTTCCATGCCACACATTGAATCAGAAGAGCCAGGGCTACAAAATGCTTTATCTGATCGTTTGCCACGATTTCAGAACACTATTCCACAATCAATTCCAAAGCATGACACGCAGTATTTTATCATCTAAAATGTCCAGGAATTCTTCAGATGCAGTGGGGAAAATCCTGATCTAAGGCCTACACATTAGCTTGTTACAAAAGATACCAGCAGAAGTGAGTATATTATTTTCCTAAATCCAAGGATAACTGAATTTGAACTATGAAAATAGAAACACTTTGGCCTAAGGCAGTATATCACAACAAATTCTAAAAAAAAGGCCTTTTAGAAGTAACTGCCCTTGGTGTTTGTTCTCTTTTGTCCCCTCAAGGGTGACCCAAATCCCTCCTTTATGGGCTGCAGGGTGGGAGAGGCACAGAGAGGGTGTGTGTAGCACTTACACTTCTGCATTTACTAAATCCTCACCCCCTTTTACATTAGGAAACTCTACTTGTTCTTCAGGAAATCCAGTAGCCTGCAAAGGCCCTTACAGAAAGAAAGGTAAGATTTCAAACAGAGTAGGAAGCAGGAGAGTTTTCCTATGAAACTTCCTGGGTCTTGAAAAAACTGCCCTCCTGCCTGACCTCGCCACATTTGTTCTAAAACAAGCCACATTTCTGTCTGCCTAGAAAGGAAAAGCCACCTCAAACCACAGCAACCCAACCCAAAACAAAACAAAAAGGCACTGCATTCAGGAAAATGTAGCTACAGCTGCTTAATAGAAAGAACACAAAATTTTAACTTGCAACAAATGAGAAGTTGTCTTTACAGTCTTTCTCAGCTTAAAACCATGGAGAATTCTGTTTGAAAACACTAAATATTTATATACACAAAATTAAAAAACAAGCCATCCAACAATAGACTACAAAAACAGGGCATCAACAGTCATAAGTGATTACATAAATAGAAGTTCTTATGCTTTAAATTTAAACATACAGTGCTTTCAATATTTTCAAATCCAATAACCACAGAAGTTCTCCCTTTTGACACACTCATAACTAACTGGACTGGAGTCCTCAAGCTCCTAAAAAAAAGCTCCAAAACAAAAACAAACAAACCAAAAAAATAACCCACAAAACTTTAAAATTTATACCCTTACCTGATTCCATGTATATGGCTTCTCATACCAGGTAGGATCAATTATGTCTCGAGGCTTTGATTTGGAGATTAAACTGAAATTACATAGATACAGCCTTAAGAAATACACTTGTATTTGGTTATTTATAAAGACAAAGGGGGTTTTTTGGTATGAGATATAACCAGGTATTTACAAGGTGTCTGTGCTGAAGAGAATCTTAAAATTCCCTCTTAATCTAGTCTGATTTCTCTGTACTTTGTCTGTCCAGTGGAGTAAGTCAAAACACAAATTTTTACAGGGACATACCATGTATCAGAATGTATTTTCTTCTAAAAAAATAATGAGATTCTTTTTTTACAAAGCACTTGAATTTGCAACTATAATTTATTCCTTGCATTTTATGTATGCTTACTCACCAGAATGTATAATACAGCTATTTTTAGGGTATTTTGTTTTGCATGACAACTCAATTACTATAGATTGTCTGTCTGCTCCAGTTATTTCCTCAAGCTGTGCAAAGTACAACAGTAGTAGACATTAATTAATTCTGTCTAGATGTGTTTTTCAAAAACTGATTTTAGTCTTAAGTAGTGATGACATTTTGTAAATACAATTAGCTTTTGAAAAATGGGAAACAGTTATGAAAGACTGTTCAGGCTAAATTTTTTACCTACATACTTGAATTAATAAATGTTTTTTCCAAAACACAGAAAGTAGAATTAGAAAAAAAAATACTCAAAACCAAGAAAGGTTTTACACAAGGGAAAAGAAGAAATCATTACAATAATCAGACTGTTTATTCCTTCAAATAAAAACATATAAAAATAATATAAAATTTTAAATAAAAATATCTGTAGGATGGTTGGAAGACAACCAATAAATGTACAAAATTCCAGGAGAGAAAAGGCTACCACAGCAAGGTATAAAATCCTGAAGCCAAAAAAGCCTGGGGCTGATGAGAGTGACCGAGTCAGGCAGTCAGCACTGACTGGGCTGGGAACACATCAATGCCCAGGACCTGTGCCAAGGTCTGACCCTTCCCCTCCCAGCTGGCTGGAGATGTCTGAACAATCAGCCCAAAATAGGTGCCCAAACTGCAGCAAGTGTTCACATGTCTGAACAAACAGCAGTGACATTTTAGAGCCTTCAATTTAGCATGTAAGTGTTGATGTCCCAGCATGAGCTGTTACTGTCACAGTCACCTCCAGACAGAGCTTGTGGCTTTGCCTCTTTCTGCCTATCCACATTCCTTGATTTCTCCCTTGCTTGTGCTCTTTTAATTTCATTTCTAGTGCCTCAAAAGGTAATGCTGACTTGTTAATTAGTATTATGTTAACAAGTACACAGTACTTGTAAACAGGTACTATGGAATGCACCCAAATTTATGTAGAGTTTTGGAAATAGGAAGTATGGGTGCTTTTAACTTAAAGGAAATTTAATAGGGGTTTTTTCCACAGATAAGAAAGCAGGTACTTTCAAAACCAAGGAACACCTGAAAAATCAGCATGAACAACTGCTCTGGTAATCATTCTGATAACCCTGGGTAAGAGCAGGGTTCTGATCTTTATCAGCACAATGAACTGCCTAACTCTGACATCATGCAGTTACTTCAGCAAAGCTCTACTGACAAAAAAAGAAGGTCGTTTTCCTTAAAGATGAGGCTGGTAGAAGTTACGTTATGGACTCTGGACCAGAGCTCTTTTTAAGATGGTTTAGTAGAGAGCCAGGTCAGGATGAGAAAATTCTCCTGATGATACACACAGAACTAAAATTCATCCTGAGTGTACAAACAAGGGAAGATTTTTCACATTATGCTCAGCAGGGACAGACAGGAATTGTTCCTGGGATAGTTCATTGCACTCCTTCTCCCAAATTACAAGCTGAAAAATTCTCCAGGCTGTCTGCACTGAATCACAATGGTCTTTTCAGAACCACTGCTTCACTTACAAAAAGAAGACAGGCTTCCTGGGAAAAAAGGCAGGTGGCCTTATTTCAATCCCTGAATTTGCCTGGGACTTCCAATTCACTTGGCCAACACCTATTCTGCATAGGTCTGCTGAGGGAGGAAAGGCAGCACACGTGATTCAAATTTAATGCACAGGAAGAAAGAATTCTAAACTTTTCTGCACTGTTATGCCATAGGACTCCATTAGCTTTGTCCTGGGTGCAGAAAACAAGGATACATAAGAGCTGATATCCTGAAGAACAGGTTTTACAGTCTAGGTTTTATGACTCCCAAGTCACTGGGCTTCCCTGAAGAACCAGTGCTTCCACAAGAAGTCTAAGGTTGTTTAGTACACTGCTTTATAAATAACCAAAGTAGATGAAATGCATCATTACATGAGCGTATATATTATTTTTCCAAAGCCTAATCTGAGCTATGCTTCAAGCAATCATTCATTTTGTGAATCAGAAGATCTTATTTCTACAAAGTTATTACCATAGAAGCTTCTGACGAATATTCTCCTGCAGCTGTGCCACTTGCTCTTGTCCAGAATACACTGCTTGCTCACAGAGCAGCTTATTCATGGCTGTCCTCAAATTGTTTATCTGTAAAACACCAGTTACAGAATATAAAGCACTTTAAACCAGCACAAGGTCTGTATCATATTATGTTGACATGAAGGTGACCATGGAATGCACCTCACTGAAGTTCAAATGGAATATTATCTCCGTAAGTAAAAACATCTGAACTTTCAGAAATGCTTCTTCCTGCAGTGGCACCTCTGATGGTCAGTGATGTTAATATTTCAGCCACCTGGTATCACAATTTTTAAGGTTACTCAGATATGCCACAAAACATACAGGCTACCACTTCCCTGGACTTTTTCCAACACGGAATTCCTTCTGTGAAAGTTTTAAGCATTTTCTCTCTCTGCCCATAATTTTTCACATGTACAACAGCTGGTGTTAGCATTCTGGCTAAGGCATCATGAATACAGCCATGACACCAAGTCAGTGCTTTCAGAAAATAGCAGCTCACAGATATGTGCACCAGCACGTCCATTGTGTCCTTGGAAAACCTCCAGAAACCACCCCAAGCACCTGCTTCACACACAGACCTAACTGGGGCACGTCCTTCACTGTCCCAGGCACATGTCAAACACAGGCACTGTCCTGCACTGCACAGGTCATGCACATGCTTCCCTCTGACAGACCTCACTCTCAGAGCTGCAAAAGGCAGTAATGAGAAATGCAGGGGCTTTGTTGTTTGTCTGGCTGATCTGCTCTGAGATGTAGCTTAATACAGATGACTTATCAGAGCTGTAAAATCAAACTGAAGTCTGCAAAGCAGCAGTGCTCTGCTTGTCAGTAAAAGCCATGACAATCCTAAGAACAGAATTAATAAGTATTGACTTCTGGTTAGTGCAAAATTGATGATAATATTTTGAAAAGTGTGTAACATTCTATAGTATCTTATTTGTTCCAAGTGTAGGCGGGGGCAACTGCTTCTAATAAAAACCAAGATTATGAGAAGGGAGTACATTAAAAAATCCAAACAAAACAAAAACCCAACAAACAAACAAAACTACAAAAGAAAAAACCAAACCACACAGTCCAAACAAGCTTTTCTATTAACACTAAGAGTTAGCAAGTTCAGATGCACTGACTTCTATTGAATTCCTACTGTAGTGAAAATTCTTAGGCAAGTTTTACCTCTGTTATGTCTTCCAGTCCAAAACGCACATCAAATATCACCTCCATATCATTTGCTGGAAGCAGTGGAGCCCCAGATGTCTCACTCCAACCCAAACCACACAGAACACCAGTAAAATACTTCCCACTTTTATCAACTCTACATGAAAAAGAAAGAAAACAGTCTCACCAAGAGATGAAGAAACTAAACTATTATAAAGACAGACTTAAATGAATTTATCTAAGCCATGCAAAGCAAGACACGTTTGAAAGAAGCTAAAACAATTGAGAGGCATTCACACTCAGTCATACTGATTTTTAAAATATACAATGATGAAACAAAACTGATGTTCTGGTTATAAAAACATATACTCATAAAACTTACAAAAAATCATACATAAGCAAAATAAAGGAAAGCAAGTGTCACTATTTTGAAATGACAGTCCACAAATACCAGAAATTTAAGAAAACATAACAGTAATGCCACTGCCAGAGCTCAGCTTCTACAAAATTATCAAAGTTCCTCTCCTCATGTAGATTTAACATTTTCAGTTTACATTCCACCCTCCCAGGCTTCCAGCACAATTGTCAGGGGCTGTAATGCTTTATCATGGGAGGAGACTCCACAGCACCAATTAGTAAGTACATGAAAAATTATTTTACCTACATACTATACTAAAACTCATTAAAAAAATACCAGGAAGAGAATATATAAAATGCTGAAAGCAAATAAATAGTATCTGTCAAAAATCTGTGAGGATTCTAAAGAAAATAATAGAAGAACCACCACTTTAAAATGCACAAATACCTGAGTTCTATTGCAGGAGCAAACAGCATACTGAGGAGTGCAAGCAGGCCATGAATAGGAGGCATCAAAGATGTTTCCCTTAAAATCACACATCCTTGTACCAAAAGGAAAAAAAAAATCAAATAACTCTAAGGAGCATTTAATGAAAAAGAAACATCAAAAAGATGTAACACACAACTACAGTGACACAGTTACTCACAGAACTACTCATATAAAACCAGAAGTATAGAGAAACCATCCAAACCATTTTTATTATTCATTACCAGCTGCAGTAACTGATACATCAGTGGCAACCAAGAGCTGCTGAAAGGGATCTTCTTCACCATCATGGACAACAATGGAGTTTATGCTCTCCTTATGTATGAAAACATTTCTGAGGAAGAAATATTTTCAACAATAAAAAACTTCAAAACTCATAAGACATGTAAATAAAAAGTAATTTTAAATTACACAACACAAATTCAAAATAGATGCTTACTGTTAGCAGATTTAAACGACAGTTAATAAATAATCTCTCTGTGAGACAATAATGCACCTTAAAACTACTCGAAGATTTTAATTAGCCATAGTGTGTGTATTAATGCAATTCAGGCTTTACTCCTTCAGTCTTTTCAATGAATAAAAATTTAGAAAAAATCTGCAAGAGTAACTAGGTGTTTTTTTCTATTTATTGAAAATAACAGTAAGAATGTGATTATACGTCACAATAAAAGTCTTCTCATACCTGAATTGGGATATTTTGGTCAGACTGTAGCATTTCAGCTGGTAAGGACTAAATGGACCAAAAAGTTTTACCTTCAAAAAAGGCAGAGACAGACAAATGACATTCTAGTTAGCCAGCACCTGATTTTTTCAAATCTAAATGCTTTATAAATTAAAGCCAAACACATTTCAGCATATACTGAACAACACTGAGTAGCTAAATTGTTAAGATGGTATTTTCATTTCACTTATCTAAAGCAAACTTTGCTTGTTGAGGCACCTTGATTGAAATTACCTATTTTCACAGGTGTTGCAGAGTCATGACTTTCCTCTGGCTTAAAAAACACAAGTTCAGATGTCACAGATCATACAAGAAAATCAGGTAATTTTATTTACATGATGAGGTCTTTAATCTTGAAACTATCTCACTTTATAAAGTGGGCAGTTAAACAGGATTACTCCTGGGATAAATGAAGTTTATCAGGTGCTTCAAGACCTGAAATTTTGTTTGGTCTGAAATGTGAAAATTATCAGGATGAGGCCTAACTTGTAATCACAATGCAGAACAGAACACACATTTTCTTGTTTTATATTCCAACTTAGTAGTGACTAGATACGTCAAAACCTATTTTTGAGTTTGGCAGAGGAAAAGCATCATTACCATCAGTTACTGGAGTGTTCACTGCTCCACCTATCCCAGCTGCTTACCGATCATGAGCTGATGAAGAATGAAACACTGGGTATGGTAGAAACCATGTTTAGATTTTCTGAAAAACTGATAGAGTTGCAAACCTGCTTTTTTGCTGTGGCTTAACAGAAGTCAAGTAGACTTTCTGTTGGTAGAAAGCATCAAACAGAGCTACGTTATTTATGGTACTTCCAGTCCTCATCCCCATTCTAAAAATGTGAGAAGCAGGGTCAGGTGATGACAGGCCAAAACTACCATTCAAGTTACCTTATGGGTTGGTGCATCAGATTTCTTCTCAGAAAAACAGTTCAACAATTTATCAATGAGATGCTTTTCTTCCTCTCTTGCAGATATAAGCAGTTGCTCTTCTTCCTTTGCTTTGTCCAAAAATAATTTCTTGAGCAAATCATGGCTTTGCTACAAAATAATGGAAGCATTAAAAGCCTTGAACAATGATTTCTTCAATAATTTTATAAAAAAGGTCCTATACAGAGAAATACACACATACAAAGACAAAAAGCAATGTTCTGATTATATAGATTTTTTTCGAATTATATAAAACATCAAAATGGAAACTATGAAGCAGCTACAGTTTTTCAAAGTTTCAAGTAAGAGTGGAGCAGTTCAATTGAGGAAATAATCTCCCAGGAAACATCTCTTCCAGAAGGGTTTCAAAGCAGCAATGCTTTCGGCCAACAGCTCGATATGCATTATGCACACACATAACAATACACTGCCCTGTTCAAGTATTAACCTTGCCACTAGTCAAGCTGCAGCTCAGCTTCTCAGGACAGCCAGAACTGAAATAAATTAGAGTCTGACAAGCAGCAGCAGCAGCAGCTCAGCCAGCACATACTTGTGATTCGTATGACTCCTTTGCCAGCTGAGCGTGGCTCTCCTCGATGAGCACATCCCGGACATTGACCAGGCCCTTGCGGCCCGAGTGACGGAAAACATCCACGTGCAGGACGCCGTGCACCAGGGAATAAACCTCCACCAGCAGCGTGCAGCCGCTGACCAGGGAGGCAAATCTCTGGCTGGCGCTGCAGCTCCAGCGCTCCCCACACACCAGCGACCTGGCAGAGGGACGCATCCTGCAGATCTTGAACTCCAAAGCCTGCAGCAGAAACATGGGAAACAGCGCTTGCCTGACTAGAGAATCAGCAAGGAAATGTTTCACTTCCTCAACAAACTGTCTCAATTAATAACTATAAATTATTTATATGTTAATTCCTAGGGCTGCTGTAAAGCTGACAGAATTCCTACTCCATCACTGCCAACACAAGACAGCTCATATCACTTCAACAGTTGCTAAGGAATCAGAGCAAACAGCACATAAAGGATAATTTGGCAGTAATTCACTATTCCCAATGAAACCTTAGGAGCACAGAGACGTCTTCTCTGGAAAAAAACTTTACAGTCTACAACTGTTCTCAGCTAAGGTAACAGAAAACTTGGTAAGACCCCTACAGCTCTTCTGTCCCTGGAAGGCAAGAGTAATTAAGTTCTCATGTCCACAATCACTATATATAATTATGTCTTTGAATGAACTTACAGCAGAAACCCTGGGTGCTTTCTAGCTAGTCATTAAAACTGGTCATTAAAAGATCAGGCCTGAAGCAAAAATGCATTTCCATTTAGCATGTCTGTAGAAAATAAATAAAAAAAAAGATGCTTCTTGCCAAAACGATTTTTTCACATCAATTACTAAAGATACCCAAACAAAACTAGCCCTGTCAAGATTCTGCTCGTCCATTTCTCATTTTCATCACTAAATGCTACAGAGAACACAATTAGTATGATACAACTGTTTCTATTAGCTTAAAAATATCTGAATGAGCACTGAAAAACTGAATTACAATTGAAGGATAGTTACTTTATTTGTAAATATAGCTCAAGACAACAATTTTTCTAAAACACTATCTATAAAATTCCTCTAATTTGTGTCAAAAGATCACTAGATCTATAATACTTGTATTTAATCATCAAGGGAATTCTGTCTGAAAAGATCTCAGGAAAGCCAGCAGTTCAGAGAATAGAAAAGCAGCATGGAAAAAAAATCACAGCTTTACAAAAATAAAATTTCTCTACAATTAAATACAACGTAAGTTCAATTACACACAAGAATTTCTGCCCTGTGAATACATACACCTCTGGAAAACACTTGCCTATTAGTGAAGGTGATTTATAAGTACTTCCATCAGCAAAATATGTATTATTTAAGTATTCTGAAAAGCATCCTGACTTGAAGTTCACTCCTGTTTGCCAGGCCAGACACAAAAATATCTAGTAACCCACAGCCAACAGCATCACCCCTACCTGGAAAGGAAGCCCTTGAAGACAGCTTGGAATCTCTTTTAATTTATTTAAAGGCACTTCTGATCTATTGCCATAATCCACAAAAAAAACCTGGAAAAAGAATCAAAAATATCTGCAAAGATTCCACAACATCAAAAGTGCTACTTTTGGTGGCAAGGAAAGTCATGACTTGAGTTTAAAAATTACAGTACAGCACAAATCTTATCCAGTCAGATAGAAGCAAATTCAAAGTCTAGAAAGCATGCAAATGAAGTCTTGTCAAAAAGAATATGCCAAATTTTATCACATCTATTATTTGATCCCTTGGCCTAAATATCTGCTTGTAATGCAAATAATCCACTAAATCTAGAAAAGGCAAGTTTCTCTGAAAGACTTAGAATTCTCTCTCCACACTCAGATCTGTGCAACCTTACTTCTTTCAGTGAGTGATACTACCAACAACTGCTTTCAGCTTAGCAAATGTGAACATGTATTCAGTGACTGTTTATAAATTCAGATGACAAAGTGGTGAGATTAGCACTACTACTCACTCATTTTTCATGACTTTAAACCATGACAATATTCAGTATTAACTCTATAGTGGTGACACCCAAACAGGTTAAAATAAAAGAAAGTCAAAGGCCAATCTTAAAAAAATTTAAAAATCTGTCCTAAAACTGCTGAAACGTATTGGTCCAAAAAATCAATATCAATCTTGAACTGTGGCACTAATTTCCATTACTCATCTCAGCACAAAGAGCCAAAAATATTCAGATGAATTTGTCTATGATACAGAACTCAGCAGCATAAACACTGTTCCAAAAAAGGCCATGTTTTCAGAATCACTGGAGGTTTTAGTCTTTGTTTTACTTCATTCTGCAAGAGCTTCTCAATTTATTATTAAAAATTCCCATGCTCTGGAAAAGAAACAAATTAATCTTTTCTGGCCAGAGTGATTTGTAGAAAAAATAAATTTAAAAAACAGGCAGCAAAGCTCCAAGATTGTTAACCCAATTACATGCTACCAATTCAATATGACACAGCAGATTACCTCAGCAAGATCCCCATGAATATACAGAATATGAGCTCTGTAGTATCCTCTCTTTCCCAGATAAGTGAATGGTGCCAGACAAAGCACATCTACACGTGGAGGCACTGCTAAATCCATCAGGTTCTGATAGTCAATTTCAGCACTCAGAGCCTGGAGTACAGCTGTATTTTTTTCATCTGTCCTGTAACCCCAGAAGTGTCCAACTTCTACTACCTGCAAATATAAAAATTACACAGGAAGAGATTTCATATTCTTCTTCTACATCAAATACAAACCACACCTGAACAAAATAAATGAAAACAATCCTGACACAACAGCTCATACATGCAACAATGTAGTGAAAAACTTCTCTCATAACTCAGTATTTTTTTGAGAATGTTTATTTTCTCCACTACTGCAAAACACTTTTCATCTGAACAGATTCTAATATAAGCATTACTAAAATACAGGAAATTAGGAAAAGACTGCTTCCATTCTCCTAAACCAAGTTAACATACAGAAAATACAAGTTAGACAGTTGACAGCTGCACAGATTTGATGCATTTTTTTTATTAGTGACAGGATACCAGTGCCAGCACATCAGCATTGTCACTGATATGACAAACCATACTTTAAGAAACTGGTGAGAACATACACCTATTTAAAGCCAATTAAATAAAGAAAGTCATCTTTTCAAATATCTAAACCCATATAACCATTTCAGACTTTCTGTTGAATGCTTGTGATAAAAAAAAATCTTTATTTACAATCATTAAAGCTCACGTATTAAAACAGAAGTAGCATAGACAGCCAAGTGACTGCAATGGGTCTGATCAAATTCCTAAACATTTTTCATCCAGGAGATTAAGCTGACTAAAAGGAGAAAAATATTTTCTCCACTTGCAAAATATGCCACTAATAACGAGCTGCTTTAATACTTTATCATTTCCCCTAGCTCAGTGGTTTAAATGTTTTTATTACTATTTCAACAGCATATATATTGCTATCACTCAAATAATGAAGATGATCGCTAACACAAGATTTAAAAATTTCAGCTTCAGATTTCAGAAATATTTGTATATACATAGAAATTTTCCCTAATACACTTCTATGCGTGAGATATTTTTCTGAATTAGCATATACTACCATTAATTCATCTCATTTCTCATCTGAACATCTTCTGATGAAAATCGGCAGTTAATAACCAGGTAAATGACCCAAATACCTTCTGATTTTCATTTTTATAGTTTACACAAGTATTTTACCTCTTCCATTAATCCTCTTTACATTTATGTCTACTTTCAGCTAACACTTACTGCCAGCAAATCCCACAAATTTTGTCAGGTGCTGTGAGTACTGTTTAACTAAGAACTACTAAAAATAAGACCAAGAATATTCCCCACGGTTCTTACAGACACCTCTGCAACCAAAACATTATCAGTACCCAATTTTTTAACATGAGCTTGTCAGATATTAATCTCTGCTGAGCTATCTAGGTACTAATTATGCAATACAACCTGCATCAGATACAAAACGTTCCTACCTCTGTTACCCTGATGGACAGAAAACGACTTGGGATCATCTTTGACATCTGTGAATCACCAAAAGAAATTTCCACAGGCTCCACTGTCTGCTTCTGACAGTCCACATTTACTCTAAAATGGAATGATGAAGATGCTAAATACTTCACTCACAAAGGAAAACTCAAGAAGATGAATTTTTTTGCTTGCATCTGCTTCCCAAGGAATCCCTAGAGAATGTTTATGTATTTAGTGACTTTTATTTAGAAATACATTAATTTGATTAGAATGGAAAATGACCACACAAACCCAAATTAATACAGAGTAACTGTTTCAACTGCAATACAACCAAACACAGAAAGATACATTCCATGACACAACTCTGCCATCACTTTATTAAAAGTTGAAAAAATTAAATAGTGAGGCTCTTTGCTATGGCATTTTCTTCTAAGCTTATTTTTTAATAACAGAGTATACAAAAACACAGAGAAAATTTTATGTGTGTGTATATATATATGTATATATATATATTCCCTTTATTTGACAAAAGATAAGAGAAGTCTTTCAGCCTAGGAGACTTGAGTTCCTCAAGAACCAATTTTCAAAAAGATTTCAAGTGCTCTTTTGGGCAGGGTGAAGGTGCTAAAATATTTTATTGAAAGCTAAGTACAATCAACTGGAAGTAAAATACTCACCTGTACTTTAACCTCCTTAGCTTATTCTGGCCTTCCTATTCTAGATTTATTTTAAAATACTGAAATGGCTGCAGACTAATCAGGAGCTAGGCAGAATGCCATTTTATCAGGTTACTCATATGACCTGAAGCTCAGAATCATAGCATACAGTAACACAAACATGCAAGATTTTCTGTGCAAAGCAGGTGTGGACCAAAGATTGCATTTTCTCAGCATTATTTTGTATTATGTTGTTACACCTCACGTCCTTATGTTTCCCCATAGTTTCTTTTGTTAAGATCTGTCTTCTCCCTTTCTTCTGTCTTCTCCCAAAAATGCTACTCCTTGTTTATTTTGGTTATTACAATCCCCACATTGTCTCTATCATGAACTGTACATCCATATTTTCTTATGCCAAAGGAAAATGGAATAGAACCTTGGAGGTGGGGGGAAACTTGGTGTATACTTGGAATTCTCTTTAACAGCAAAATACCTTTAACTATAAAGAAATATTTAAAACAATCATGTTCTTTCTAACCCTGCAAAAACGTTCTGCTTAGACAAAGTCTGTATCTGTTTTTTGAACCTAACAATTTTTTCCTTTGTGATACTCCCAGGCAATTCCCATCGAATCCAGCAAACCTCATTTCACTGCAAAGAAACACATTTTACAATTACACATTTTAGAATTACCTTTGAAATTCCAAACCTGCAGCTGCTGCACCTTGCACTTGTCTTGTGATATCCTCTGGATAATGAACACACAGCTCAAAAGGAATCTTCAGCTGTGACATCTTGACTGCCAGGTACACTTCAGGAAGAACCTTGAAGACGTCCTTTGGATTACGGGAGAACTCCACAAAAGCCCTATTTAAAAAAAAAAAAAAAAAAAAAAAGAAAAAGAAACTAGTTTTCTCCCTGTCAATCTTAGCAGGTAAAATGCAGGTTACTCACAGGTTCTGCCTACTGCTTTTTTGTACCTTAAAATTTTAATTATCATCATGGTGATAAGAAAACTTTCTAACATTGTCACCAGCACACGCCAAATTTAATGCAAATAGGGTATAAAAATATTTGTCAATAAGAAAGGCATTAAAGGTTGGAAAAGGAATAAGAAGAGTTACATAAATCAACTTTGGGCAGTCACAGGCTGAAATCAGTCAGATTATCAGCTCAAAAAAGGCACTCAGACTATACAAATGAGCTAAATTCAGCATAACAGACAGAAATAAATACAGACAGATGAGTTGCAATTAGGCCCACTGTTAGAGAACAGCAGAGGAAACAAGAAGGCTCTACCTCAGCTAGCTTATCTAATGTTATTCCAACCAATGTACATCAGACTTCAAAACCACCTTTTTAACTCTAACCAATACATTAGAATTAAGTTACCAATTCCAAAGAGAGACGAAATTAACTAAATTTGTCAGTACATCACTGAAAAAGAAATCGATTACTGGAGTTGTGACTGAGAACATAAGGCAGGATATTTTATTTTACACTCACCTTGATCCATTGTAGGAAATAGATTTTACCTGCCCACACTGTCTAAGCAGTGACTGCAACTGTTTATGGTATATATATCCATAGGAAGGAATGTTCTTCAGCTGTTAAGAAGAAGATGTTAAATTTGGATACATTCAATTGCTTTAATGCATTTTCAAGTTCACCTAAATAGTTAGCTTTCTCCTTCACTTGAGCTGTAATAATTATGTGCAATCTGAACTCCATCAAATTCTAAGAGTGCTAGATACTATAGTACATTCAAGAATCTCAAAAGACAATAAAAAAGCACCATTTCACTGCTAATAATGCCCTACTACTTCAAACCAGTAGATACATTATAAATGAAGCAAATTAATTTGCAATTATATATATTCATCTGATATTTGTTCCAAAAAGCTGTCTAGTCTCTCCTGATTTTGTACACTGGAATGCTGTGATTCTTTTTCCACAATTGGGAACTACATCCTGTACAATGTGCACAGCTTGAGAAACTGAAGGTTCAACAGCTCCTGCACATCCTGGCAGAACTTGAAATATTGAATTACTGAGCTATGGTGGGACAGCCTGCACAACTGGAAAGCTCTCTCACATGGAAACACCTCTTAGGGACAACAAAGAGCAACCTCCTGCTCTTCCTTGTGCAGAGGAGTAACTCCAGTGTAAGCTTTCACAACTACTAACATGCAACTGAAGTCACAGGTCCATTTCACTAACTTTTTCTTAATAATATCTCATAGAAGACCTTAATTTAATGCAACTCTCTATTCTTTTCTTTGGCTCTTACAACTTTAGACAGGAGAAAACATTATTTTTTCACAATGTTCCAGTGCCTCAAAGTTACAGCAATAATATCAGCTGCTGGTCAAAACCATGGTCTAGGTTAGACTACAGAAACTGCCTGAAGAGAAGGTAATTTAGAGAGACCAGACAGTGGGAGGTTTAATTGTCTTTTAGATCTTCAGCACACCATTAGGAGCAGCATATGGCTGTAAGAACTTCTCCAAGTGAGAGCTTGAGACCTTGCAGCATTTGTGCCCAAGATGATAATTTACACTGATGATGATACAGCAGCTACTTCTTCCAAGCTAACAAGCAGCTGATGTATGAGCAGATCAAGAGTTAAATACATTAAAAGTAGCTCTTTAAATCTCCCAATTATTCCACAAGATTGAGTCCAGTGCGATATTTCGCTTCAATATCCTTAAACAGTATGGAGCACAAAAAATCCCTTGTAAACAAGATTTTCTGACTCTCTCTCCTCCTTTTTATCTATTTTCTCTTGTGCCAGTAAAGTTTCTTCTTCGAGGCTCACTGGTAGATTTGGCTTCTTTAAGCACAGGTCATGGCTGTTTTACAGTGTTATGCCTAATTCAAATACACCAAACATTTACTTAGTTTAGACTGCACAATTTTGCAAAATCAATACAGCCATTTTAAACTTGCACATATGCAATCAACTGAAAGGCAATTTTAGGAGATTAAAAAACCCAGTGCCAACACCTGAGTAACCTTAAAGCAACAAGCAGGTATGCCAGGCACTAACAAGCAGATTACAAAAAAGGTAACACTAAAGTTGCAACACATTAACTTAAGAATTCAGTGAAAAGTATCCTTGATAGTCTGTTCTATTTTTCCAAATATTTTTTTAGTTTGGTCAAAGTTGTTTGCCTGTGCAAGACTAGCAATCAAATCCATAGAGGCAGTTCCCAGGAATTCTTCTGAAACTGCCCACCTACACAACGTTTATTGTATCAAAAGAAAGGAAGGTGGGACAGACCTCACCAAGCGAGGATCAGAGTAAATTATTTCTGTCCTTGCCCAAGTCAGAACAGAACTTGAAAATACCACCCAAATACTTCACATTTCTGTTACTTGATTCTTAATTAAGTCATTCACCTTCTTAACATACCATTACAGTGGTTTTTGGATCCTTGCCAGCAAGTTCTTTCATGGCAATTTCTTCATGACATTTTCCAAAAGTACAGTAGTTCGGATAGAAAGCACCAGCTATTACCACCTGTAATCAAGAAAATATTTTGTGAAACACAGCAGATTATATTCAGTTTCTTGAAATGAGATACACTGGCAACATATAGAGACACCTAAGGATCTTCATATAAATATTTTTTCCTGTTTCTATTCAGGAATTACCAGAACAGGAGACTGAACACAAATTCACACTAATTCTTAAAAACATATTTTTGTGAAAAGAGTTCAATTTCTGGAACAATTCTACAACACTTTAATGCTTTTGTATGGAGACTTGCTGTATTCTATTGGTTGAAAATTGTAATTGTTAGTCCTGATTTCAAGAGCTTGAATTTAAACAAATTCACACAAAATAGCTACAGGTCAATTGTTCAGTTTTCAGAGGCTGTATCTTAAAATGTTTAACAGTTCAATTCCAAGAAGGTCACTGCTTACACATTTAAACCAACTGCCAGTGAAATGATAGACAGGTCTGAGAAAATAAAATCACTGCTAATCAGTCCAAATAAGACAAGTAATTTAACTGGAAATTAGACAAAGTTAAAATAGCTGAAAGACCTAAAATTCCCTGCACCCCCTCCCCACTAACTGACCAAGCCAGTGTTCAAATAAAACACCTCAAACAAGGGGTAATGTAATTTTCAATTAACTAACACAGCTGTCCTTCTACATTGCCAATGCACTGCCAAAAAACTGCCTTTTTCCTACCCAAAATTGCAACATCGACAGAGAATTCTGGAAAACGACTGTAATATTAGTTCATCAATAGTATGAATTGAAAATTATGAAAACTGATATGAAAATTCAGCTGTAGTTTTTGTAAACAGCATCTCCTTATGACAGTAAAGCCTTACCTGCAAGATGAAGCGTTGTTTGCACACATATTCCTGGTCCACAGCAGGTGGTTGAGCTTTAACATGCATGTTAAATGCACTGACTCTCCTTTTCAAGTTGTGAAATAATTCTTCCACCTGAAATTTGATCTCCAAATTACATTTTAAATGGATCAAACCCAGTCACAAACTGAAATTAAATCTGTTAGCTAACGTCTGAAATAATTGGGCAAATCCCCTTTCCTTTTTAGATGATTGGTATGCATTTCACCAATATACTGCTCAGTACATCTGTGTTGGAAAATAATTTCAGTACTGTGACTCAAGCAGCTTTCCAAAAATCTCCTGATAAACAACAACTCTGTAGTCACAAAGGGTACATGCATATATGATACAGAACAAAATTAGGAAAAGAACTGAAATAACCATTTACAAGATGATATTCTGTATTAAATCATTTTAGGTTTGTAAATTAGGAGGTAAAAATCTGGCCAACAACCTGGAATTGTGCACTCAACTGACACAGTGACCATGCTGCACCCTCAGTTTAGCAGACAACTCTGATTACTGAGAGAGAGATCAAACTTATGTCCTCCACCAGAACATATTAAGCTTTCCATCTTCAGCATTTCCAAGAAGCTCCCACAAGCAACCACAACTCTGACCACACAGTGAATGCCTTCACTCTCCCAAATGATTCTGAAGCAAATGTACTGTCCACACAACCTTTTTTGCAGCTACATTTCCCTTTCCTTTCTGCTGCTGGCAGAATAACAACCACTACCAGAAAGGAACTACTGTGACTGACTCAGTTCTGCAAACTCACTTCCACACAAGGGATTATGAAACTAGGATCTTTATGTGCAGCAAATAAAAGCCCTCTAATCTTACTAAGTGTTAAGCGAAGAAGACCATTCAAAACTCTTTATATATTAGGTCATGGGCAACCTCTTCTAGCATTATCTGAAACTGAGCTAAGAGAGGCTGCCATGTGAGACTGATCATTCCACTGTCCAGTTTTAAAAATTTGCTTTTCTCTTTTTTTTGGTAGTTATCACATACCCAAGTCATAAAACTATTGTTATTTCTTATCCAGACAGTTGCCCACTATCAAATTCTATTTTTATTTCCTGTGTTTTTTGAACACAGGCCCTGCATTGCTCCTGCCAAAGGTATGAACTGGTGAAATAATGGCCAAGGCCATTCTGCTAAACAATTACTTGGGAATTTTACTTATTTCCCCTCAAATGTATCAAATTGAACTTAAAGCCCATTGTAATTGCTGCAGTAATGTTAGCAACAAGGCCCCACAAATTCTCAAGTCCAGGCCTCACTATGTAACTGTATTTGCTTAGAGTCTTCCCAACCAGAAGACAGAAGTTTTCTAAAAACAGACAGCAGTCACACCACAACCAGTGATCTGAGGAACCTACAGAACTAGGAAATAAGGCTGCAGGTTTCTTAAAAATATAAAAAATATGTTAAACAGTTAATAATTTAACTTTGTTTATCCTAACAAAAGGAAAACTCCTTTCATCTAAATTCATGCTTCATTTTCAGAAAATATACATCTCTATGTGTTGATGGATACATAATACAGTAGGTTTACCCAAGATCTTAACATTTACAGAGAATAAGGAAAGTTAAGTCCTTCTGCCTATAAAAACTACTATCTATTTAACCTTACCTCTTTGATCTTGTTTATATGAACACAATTAGAACGACCCCACTCAAGCTCTTCCTGAAAAATAAAGTTAGAATTTTTTTCTTCTACTGCTAGTAAACTTAAGGAAAAATCTCTTCACTGAAAGCATTGCAACTCACTGCCCAGAGAAGTGGTGGAGTCACCATCCATGGATTTATTCCAAAGGTGTATGGGTGTGGCACTTGGGGATGTGGTTTAGTCCTGGACACTAAAGTGCTGGGTTAATGGCTGGACTTGAGGATCTTGGGAAGTCTTTGAAAAGTAATGTTTTCAGTGAAGAAATTTCTCCTAATTCCAATTTAAACCTCTCATGGTGCAACTTGAAGCCATTTTCTCTGTTTCTACAATGTGGGAAAAGGGGCCAACCCCCGACTCAACATAACCTCTTTTCAGACAGCTGCAGAGCAGTAAGGTCTCCCTTGAGCTCTCTTTTCTCCAGACTAAAACCTCCCAGTTCCTCAACTGCTCCTCACCCTGGAGGCTTCTGTTCCAGACCCTCCACCAGCTCCACTGTCCCTCTCTGGACATGCTCCAGCACCTCAATGTCTTTCAGTAGTTTCTACACAGGACTCAAGGTGTGGCCTCACCTTGAGTGCCAAGTACAGGGAGAAAAAAAATCACTGTCCTGGTCCTGCTGGCCACATTACTGCTGATACAAGCCAGGATGCCATGGACTTCTTGGCAACCTGGGAACACTTACAAAAACCTCACAACTTCTTTCTCTGAACGCACATCTTTATCCAGATTCTGGCCACCCTGACTACTTGTAACTCAGTGTATGGTTTGCATTGGTGATAATAAAAGCTACTACACTCTGAAAGAACAGGGGAAATGAAAAAGGTTTTATCTTGTACACACAAAAGAAGGACTGGAGGCAATTACTGGGGGCACGCTAGTGGTTTTTGTGACTGATGCACTTTAACATCTTCCATCTTTCAGGGGTTTCTGAGGGGGTAGAAATCTGTGTGTTTACAAAAGCAGAGATACTTATGCACAACAGAAGTATTTCTTTCAACTACAGCTCAATTTCCCTTTTTAGTTTGGATTTCAAACCCTCTGGCCACTGTTGATTCATCTGTGAAAGGGACTAACATAAGGCATTTTCTTCAAGTAACTCTGCACTGGATTCAAATGCTCATTTTCTCTCAAAACTTATGTATGAAAAGTCATAATTATTATAAATAAACATTACTAGCAAAAACTCCTAATTTTTCATATTTACTATGAAAATAAAATACTCCAGCATTTAAGTCACCAACCTTGAATAGAGAAAAAGAAAGAAAATTTAACTAACCATGGGATTTCTCAGCTTCCCTTTTTCTTTGCAGGCCTGCCATGCCTAAGAAAAATATGGTGTAGGATTCAGACACAAAATGTAGTGCTTTAGTAATCATTACTACAAATATTAAAGTGATATATAAAAAAAAAAAAGAAACTATAAACTTTTTGTTCATATAAACACTGAAGGTAATTTTTTAACAACAGGCTGTCCACCTGGCTTTATGAAAGGAAATGAATGGATTGTTAAAGCACATGCAAACATCCATAAATTATCAGAACAATTTGGATGCTTTACTTTGATGCTGTAAGTAAGCAGATTACTTTCAATTTTTTTTTTTTCCTTCTCCTTGCTTAGGAACAAAAGGAAGTGAACTGACTGATTCAGGTAAGTTCTGATGCAAATGCTTCCCAGAAAACAGGGCTGGAAGAGAAATTAGAATACCCAGCATATTAATGAAAACAACTTCATTATTAGGCAGCTTATGACAGATGCTTGCAGAATCCATTTCAAGTTTGACAATAAGTCACCTCATAATAAAATATTCCTGCTTACTGTGGACGTTGACTACAAGCAAGGCTGAACAGCCAGAGTCCATTTCCCTAACTTGATAGAAAAGAAGGAAGCTAATCTGAACCAAGGTGTTTGGAGACAAACTTTCCTGAACTTGTTTTTTTCTGATACTCAGCCATTCAAAACAAAGCTTTCACACCACCCACACAGATATACTTCACTGGAAGCTCTATCTGAATGTTCATGTTTGTTCTCCAGGACAACATACTGGTTTACAGAAATAGCATCTTCAGATGAACAGGTGATAATTACTAGGTGATACAAGGGTAATATACAACAGGGCAAGGAGAATTCAGAAAACATTCTTTTTGAGCCTCAGGATTAGTGGATACAAGTGCAATATATGCCCACCTGTGCTTCACAAAATTCTGACAACAGAAGAAAAAAACAAGTCAGTTTTGACTGAAGGGCAACGTGTTTTTAAAAAATGAATGCATTAAATCAAATGAATACAAAAATCATTTAATGTTGATTAATGATTCATTAATAAATTCATTCGTTCATCAGAATTAAGTCAGCTGAAGATTTTGGACTCTCCAGAAGATTACAGAACGCACAAGAGCATGCATAATAAAAATTGTTGGAATTTGAATGCAAAGTTCCTCTAGCAGAAGCCTTAGTTAGTTGTGTTGTACCAGCTCTGCCTTTATCTGGAGGAACTGACCCCTGTCCATGGTACTGAGCCACCAAACAGACAAGAGAACTAAAAAACGGCATTTGCACAAAAAATGTCACAAAGCCAAAGCTAAGAAGTCTGGAGAAAGGTCACCAAACTCTTTCTTTATTAGAACTTATCAGTCCAAACTGTCCTTGTTTAAAAACTATCTACAAACATCACCACATTTCTGGCATTTTATTTTGGGCTATTAGGGTAGAGATAATTGGAACTTTACACAGTTGGACAAAGACTGCAAAAAAAGATCAAGATGTAACTATCAGCAATGTGAAGTTTTTAACAACTGCAAAGCAAAAATGATGTACTGATCCTATAAAGGTGAGAATCTCTGTCCTGGTCTATAAGATTTCACTCTAATTTAAGCTGGAATAAAAGACTTACCCTAAATGCATTCAGAACTGCAATGATGTCACTCCTACTATTCCCAGAAAAAAACATTTTTTTCCTGTCAATATTAACAAAAACTATTAGCAACAATATTTTTTTTCAAATACTGCATGTATTATGCAGCTCAGTAACATCCTCCCACCCTCCTTTAATAAACATGATCAATACACTTATTGTAATTACTTGTTCTTATCCACATCTCCTCACTGAAGGAAATGCACTGTGTGAGCAGGATAATAAGAAGTAATTGTCCTTGCTATTTAAAGAACCATTTTAATAGACACTGCCACATGTGAAAGGCAAAGCTGAAGAATCAGGCCTTGGGCTCAGGAGATGGTAAGTTAGCTCTGTGATTTATGTTCCCACATAAACAGATTCCAGTATCAGCTACCTGGAAAAGCTTCTGTTTGCACTGCTTGGCATTTTAACAGAAAAATCAGACTCATGACACAGAAAATTATATTGAACAATCAACTTTTCCCTCTGCTCTCAAATGTAGTTTTGAAGTTATAAAACATCTGGGGTACTACCTGTATGCATCAACGTGCTTTTTGAAAGGTACTGCAAAAAAATTCCGCAAAGACAGTGCTGCAGCTACAACAAAAACAAATCAAAATGAAAACCTGCTAATCACTGGTTTTAGAGAAATGTTCTCACATGTTTTTCTTTCAGTTACCTATAATAAGGCATTCCTCTAAGCAGCCAAAGACATGCCCAAGGACTATCAATTTCCCAAGATGCAGGTCCACTGGCAACTGTGTCAATACCATTCCTAAGAAAGTCAGCTCACCATCATGCAGATTTTCTTCTGTTTGCACACAGGTTGTAAGTGCTCCAAGCTAGAGAAATTAAAATGTATTCACTTGTAAAAGCTGACTAAGTAAACCTAGGACAAGTTTTAAAGCCAGGTCCTTGTGAAACCAAAGCTACTACATATACTGGATATAAAAGCAAGCCACAAATGATGCAAATATTATTTGTTATGCACTTTGGAAAAGAAAATAGTTTAATGCAATGAAGATTCTCCCTTATCAACTCTATAACTGAAAATCAAAATCACCATCCTCCTTGTACAGGTAAGAAGGGTATCTTCAGGCTGACCTCTATAAATCATATGGCTTAAGTGTGTGATTTATTACTAATTGATAAGCAATGTGGCTTATGGAGTTTAAGTTATTTTGTCTATTTTTCTGTTCTTTCTCACCATAAATGCTAGTCCTCAAAGAGTATCATTACTCCCTGCTGAAATTACAATAGTTTTAAAGATGTAACTACAGAAATTATGCTCCAAAGGATGGTAACCCATCAACAGACCAAGGTGTGAAGGACTCTCTAGACACAGTTCATATCTGAGGTTCCAATTAAGACTACTACTACCTTAAATACAAAGAAAACCACTTCTGCAGTACATTCCTATTACCTTGATTTTAACAACATTAAAAGGAAGCCTACCTCTTTCAGCTGAACTATTGTACGTTCAATGTCACCTGCACTGGGTGGAGAAAGAGCTGTTGCCAGCAAGTCTTTTGGTTCCCCTATATTAAGCTTCTTTAATTTTAACACTGTAGCTCCCAATGGACAATGCTGAAGGGAAGACAAGATTATTTTTACTCTCCCCTCAAGGAAAAGCGTGGCAAAGTGTTTTACATGAAAAAGTAAATTTACACTTTAGCAAAATCTGAAATTCATTGTGTACAACTAGGGTTTTTTTCTTTTGAGTAGACTGTTTACTTCTAATTCACATAGATTTTACTCCTACAATGTATCTCCTATAAGGAAACTAGATGGAATGATCTTTGTCAATTACTTATCAAGTTGAATTCCAGTCATTGCTATTAGTTATTAGCAACTATTTCATTGTCTTCAGAGAAAGTAAAGCAAAGCTTCTCTGCTATGACTACATACATGCAATAAAGAAAACCTAATCCTAAACCCAAACCCCTTACCAGCATCTCAGGTTCTGACTTCTCTGGAATGCAGTCTGCCCAGAAGTCCTTGCGTATGAGCCTGTAACAATAGCCGTTGGAAACACGTCCAGCACGACCTTCACATAAAAGAACAAATCACCAATTTGGAAAGTGCACAAGTTTTTTCCAAACCCATCCAACTACAAACCCTCTGGGCAGCTGAGCAGTACATAACAGCTGATGCTGCAGGCTGAGCAGTGTTCTGCTCTCTTGCAGCAGACAGGCCCAGAGGACACATAAGGGTAGGACAAAAAAAATGTTGCTTTCATAGACGCAGTAACTAACAAAAGAATTGCATAAGTATTTCACTCAAATACCTTTCGCCTAACTGCCCTCAAACCAACAGCCATTTTTCTCAGTTGAACAGGCATTTCCTATTTGATTGTATAGCTAGAAAATAATCCTCAATACAAACAACTTTTACGATACAATGATAAACAGCAAAACATCCTTATGATCTAATATCTACAGAAAACACAATGATTCCAAAGTCTATCTTCATAAATCCAAGCACCATTCACTTCAAACAACTAAAGGGTCCCTCTCTGTGGGACACTCCACTACAGAATCAGGCCACATTTTTAAGCCACATGCACAAGCCCAATTCTTCTACAAAAAATGCTAGTTCTGCTGGTTGTATATTGGCTGGTTGTTGTGACCTAGGGTGACCCCGAACCAAAAGGAAATAAATCTGTATATTGGGGTTCAGGGGTTCACAGTGAGGTCTTGAAAGGGGGTGGCTATACTGGTGGCTTCTGTGGGAAGCTGTTGGAAACTTCCCCCGTATCTGACAGTGCAAAAGTGTGAGGAAGGAACAGCAGCAGAGAGAATATGTGATAAACTGACCACAATCCCCATTTTCCATCCCCATGCACCACTAGGGAGGAGAAGGTGGAGAAACTGGGAGTGAGTCAAAGCCTGGGAAGGAGTGGGGGGAAGTTGTTTAAGATCTGGCTTCATTTCTCATTACCCAAGACTGATTTGTTTGGTAATAAAATTAAACTAATTTCCCCAAGCTGAGTGTCTTTTGCTTGTGATGGTAATTGCTAAGTGATTTCCCTGTCTTTACCTCAAACCCTGAGCCTTCTGTCACCATTTTTCTTCCTGTCCAGTCCCTCCTTCCTTCCACTCCTCCTTCCAGAGGAGAGGGGAGTGAAGGAACAGCTTTGGTGGGCACCTGGCACCCAGCTGTAATTCTAAAGACATCATAATACTAAAAAATTACAGTATTTTTCAATCTGAAGATATTACAGCCATTGATTTATTTCTTGCTATTTTTGACTGAAACTAAAATGATTTTGATATTTAAGAAGACTGTCTTAGAAGAACAGCCAATAGGGAATCTTATTTATCCTTGTGCTATGAACATTGGTGTAAACTAGAAACACTGCTGTGGATATTTCAACTCATTAATAGATACATATACACATGAAAGTTTCTTTTACTGCTGAAATTCACAAGCAGCTCATAAATACCCCTTTTTAAATAAATAAATACCCCTACGGCCCCTTTTTAAAAATGGCCTGTGACAAAAAATAATTACTATTAAATAACAAAGAATCCATGGTCTGTGAATTTTAATACTTTTCAATAAGATACAAAGCACTCTTCTGCAAATATACTTGAGCAAAAAAAACCCATTCACGCATAGTTGTTTAATCCCATTTTTATACCCTGACATGGTAAAGACTTATCAAGTATTAATGGCCAAAGCAATCTGTTCTTTTTTGTATTAATACAAGAAAAAGCAAAAAATAATTGTTCATGAAGGTCAGGTTCTGAAATTCCTTTGCATTATCTATTGCCATCTTACCTTTTCTTTGATTACAGTTTGTCTTAGATGCCCAACAAAGCCTCAAACTCTGATAATTCGTTTCCTTATCGCAAAATAAAATTTTAGTTAAGCAGAAATCTATCACTGCAAGTAAGAAAAAAAAAATCCTCATGGCAGTGGAAAGAAATACACAAGAATAATCTGTATTATCAGAAAAGTAAAGTCTGAATAACTTAAATAGCAATAAAAAGAACGTAAGATTTATAAACAACCAGACCCAGGATATTCTGAACACTAATCAAACTGCTAACAGATTTTACTATAATAAATCATTGTAGATGACAATCATTAAAAAGGCAATCATTTCTGCATTCAGAAATTCTACATCAAAATTTGCTTAAACTGATGCAATTATTTCAAAACAAAGTCAGAATGTGAAAAAAAATCTTAACTTGTGACATGAGGTCTGGCTCTGCTTGTTACTGTACCTAAAATTACCCCTTAGTGAAGGTTTAAACCAACCTCCCACTAAGTAGCTTTATTTGTTCATATATTCAGATTTCTCTGTTGGGAAACAAAGAATTTAACACTCCCAACAGCAGTGCTTTGAACAGTGACATATCCTGGAGACCAAACCTAGCACAAGTATGGAAAACATTACAAACACAGTACACAGAATTACAAGATTCAGACAACTTACCATACTTAACATCAGGAACTGTTACAGAGCTCTCAGCTACATTGGTAGCTAGAATAACCTGAGTTTTGAAGCAAAAAAAATGAGAAATGAATGCATAAACAAAAAATTACTTGCATTAATATTTCTACATGAAAAATCCAACTTGCTATGAAGAAATACAAATGTAATGGCAACACAGCATTTCTGCTCTGCATAGTAAAAAAAGCAGTACCACACAGGGACAACACAAAACCCCTTGTATTTTCTTGTCCTGAGCTCAAAAAAGCCTAATAAAATAGTATAGCATTAGGACAGTATAGAGGAAGAATGGAAATCTTTCCTTGTGCCTTTGCCATGAGGAAACGTTACATTATTAGCTGCAACACTCTTCACAGCAGATGAAGAAAGCCAAGGCAGCAGCGAAAATGTGGGGTACAGAGCGGGTCAGAGTCTCCCATACTGGGGGACTACTCTGCTATTCAGTGCCACCAGCAGCACTGCCCTGCCATGAAGGTGCAAGAATCAACACACACAAACCACTCTGAAGGACAAGAACAGCAGCAGGCAATAGTTTAAGGTAACTTCCCTCAAGGTTAATGCACTTCTCTTGAGGTCTAAACACCAGCTGAAACAGCCCCATAAAGTTTACACGCTGAAAAAACTAAAGTGCTTTGTCCATGAAATGGTTTAAATTAGAATAGCTAGTATTACTTAAATGCATTACTATTTGATATTACTACTTTAGCAAAAGGTTTCACATACTTTAAAAAATAATGATTTAAAAATATTTACTTTTCTGTAGCCAGGAACTGTAGCTGAAAATACTTTACTTTGTTCCTCCAGTGTTGCACATGCATGAAGTGGGTACACTTGCCACCTAAAGAAAATATATTAGTGAAATGTTTACTGATGCAAGAATACTAAAGCTGATTACACTTCTGTGCTAAACCCTATTATGCACTTAAAACTCATTCAGCTGAAAGACTCATACTCAGGTTTAACTGAACTGAAACGGGTATGAGCTATCTTACCTTTTATATTTATCTGAGAGGCACGAGTGCATGTATCTTATTTCACCTAAACCTAAGGAAAAAGTAATCATGAGTTTTATTTTTTGTTTTAGTCATCAGGAACAATTCAAAAACACCTATTTCAATTCTTAATTGCCCATCATTATTACCTCTTTTTCACATATAATAAAATGGCAGAAGAATTAAACAGCAAATGTAATAATAAGTCTCTGAAAACCAGTGAGTCAACTTTTGGCATTTGGCATTCATTTTACACTTAACAAAGATATAAAGGCCATTTGACAACATCCCATTATTACCTTTGTTTCAGTTTCTCACAACACTCACCACATGCTGAATATCTGTCTGGTTTAGGCTAAAAATGGGTATTTCAACCAAAACAAGTTCTTTCAAAGACCAGGGCCAAGGGGGAACAAAATAGCTATTTCAGTCTTAGCCATCTCACCTTTGGCCATTCCAGTGCCCGTTTTCTGGGGCATGCATTTCACATCTGCCAGGAGAATTCTTATGACTGAGCGATTTTTTTTTTATCTTCCTGAATAACTCCACAGACATAAAGCTTTCTGAGAAGATTAATTTTAACTTCTTATTGAGACTTCAATTCCAAAAGCCCCATTTTCAAAAAGTTGTCCAATATTGGACTTCCCTGGAGGTTGTTTTTACAATTAAAAACAACGAAACAAAGTTTGATTCATGTTTGGCAGAGCACACTCTGCATCGTGACTGTTAACAGTAATTATTAATCAGTCTAGTAATTACTGACTAGACACAGCAGGCATTATCTGCTGACCAGTTTTAGAAATTACAAGAGTTGACTGACCATGACAACTACAGAATACAAGGATGCCACCAGGAGACAAAGGTCTCAGAATGAAATGGAAACCTTTTTTGGCAAACACACAAGGACAATAAGGAGAGCAGGGCATGGAGAAGTGCAAAAGAAAACATGGAATGGACAACACGAGTAGAACAGATAAAACTGTATCACCTGGAATGTATTCATGCATGTATGTTAAGAAAATTACAAAAAGCTAGATCAACACGAGTAGAACAGATAAAACTGTATCACCTGGAACGTATTCATGCATGTATGTTAAGAAAATTACAGTTTAACATGGCACTTTGTATCACCTGTTCCCTACAGGAGACAAGTTCTGGAACCAAAGGGGAATTGAGTACTGAAGAACACTTATCTATAAAGTATCAGACTTCATAGCACTACCAAAAAAACTAAGCAGTGAACAAGACAGGCAGTTACAAGGGAAAACATGGCATCCTACTCGAGACAGCTGCAGCTCCTTTTGGAATCAGATTCTGCCCAATCACTGAGTTCCACAAAGACAGAGGGAAAAAAATCACTTAACAGAATCCTCTGCACACTACTCTTTCTGGCTGCTACTGCACACTCAACTTGTCAAGTCAGTGGGAGTGTTATTTTTCATGTTCAAAATGCTATGTCATTGTCAGCACTCAAAAAATCTAAGCATCTCAAATCAACATCCTAAATGTGGATGTTAAATGTGTAAAAATAACCCAAGGCTCTGTCTCAGCTCTGTCTTGTAAACTGAGGGCTTGCCTCCCCTTTTCTCCAGTTCTGTATAAAGCATTTGAGAGGAAAATTTCAAGGGCTGTTTGCTAATCCTATGTTCAGGATCAGTCTTGAATATCAGTTTAAAACCAGACAAGGTCAAACGCTGAAAAAATAAAACACAAACCTGACTGTACCAGCTCATTCAGAAGGCATTACTGCACAGTTTTCTACAAATTTACCAAATGTATTTAAATAAAGCAAAACAAAACAAAAAATCAGTATGCCACTTGCAGTTATAAGACATCAGGGATAGCAGCACAGTTAAAACACACACACAAAAAAAACCAAACCCCAAACAAAATCTTAAAGTGAAAGATAAAGATTTAGGATTTGAAAGTGCTAAGGAGTCATTTCAGACTAAAATGAAGCCTCAGAGGAGCTGAGGAAGCCTGAAAACACACCAGACAAACACCAACAAACACCAATAGCAGAGGCCAGAGACAACAGATATGGTCCCCCCACCTCACTAATCACAAACCAGAATGGACCTTGCATTGACACAATGAAGGAATTCCTTCTACCCACTTGATAGCAAAGGTAATTCCAAAGAAGGCAGCTCTAATGCCTTTTAGCTAGTGGGGAACATTCTCCAAGGAAAGCTGCTTTCCAAGTGCAGTGTATCTTTGAGCTGGTGTGCTGTGCTTCCAGCCCTAGCCCTGGCATGCCTGTTCCTATGCTCAACACAGCAGGGACATTCATAAACATTTTCCAGAGTTACCAAGCCCTGGTAGGGAGAGACTTCACTGTGTCCAAGGAACAGCTGATCTGGAATTCAAGGTGACTCTCCACTTGAACATAATCAAATCTTGTCAAAGTTTTCAAGTAACAAATGTTCAGCTCATGAAGTAAATACTTGAAACCACCAGGTACCATATTTATGATATTCAGGAAAACTACTCTGCAGGTTAATTACACTGCCTCTAAAATCCTGATAACAAGGTCAAATAAGAATGGCAGTCAAAACAAAGGCCTAATAATTTCTGTGCAAGACAACTTAGGTTTTGCTCTTTACAGAAGACTGCATGTACAGCCAGTTTTCTGATCAATAATCACTATGTCATCATGTGTGCTTTTGAGCATGCCAACTACCCCAAGCAATGTACGTGGAAAGAAAAATGTGAATTTGAGCTTTACAACAATTTAAATGAAGACCACACTAGATGCAGACAAGGAAACATCTCTAAAAGAATCCTAGGAGCTTCATAGAATAATTAATAATTGCACTAAAAAACTGAGCAACTGCATTTCGGTAGATTAAGTGCAGAATTAATTTTATTATTTTAAATATACCTAACAACTTACTTTTTGACTCACATTTTTTCCAATTACTGCCACAATTAAATTAGTTTCCAAGAAAAAAAGCCCAAAGAGACCAATGAACCTCATTTAGGTATGTGTTTAAAAAAATCCCTGGAAGAAGTGCCAGAACAAAGCTCACTATACAACAAATAACAAAGAAGGAAGTTAAGACATATACTCACCTGGTAAAAACACGAGCACGCTGCCACGTTCCAGTGTACCACTCAAGTTCTTCTTCTCCCTAACAAGAAAACACAGCTTCATTAGTTTTACAATCTCAGTCTACTTCATTAACCCAAGTCACTTTATTCTGGAAGATCAAGCAGAAGTGCACACTTTTTGTAACATGCATTATTCAAACTTCCTGAAGAAATGAAATTTCAAGCACTATTTGCAACTATGCCTTCTGAAAAATGCAATATATAAACACTGAAACCAGAGCATTAGGTTTAGATTTTTTCTTCAAAACTGTGAGAAAACAGAAACATTCTCATTCTGCAATGAAAATAATCAGAACTAGGGTACTTAATACACACTCAGTGTTAGAAGCTGTAGAAGCAACTTTATTTGCATGTTCAGATACTAAACATCAACTTACAAAACACAGAGCAGCAAAATTCAGTATTTACTTATTCCACATGACATTATGGCATTAAACAGCCAGAGAAAATTAATGCCTAGTTTTTATACTTTTTTTTTTCCATGAAATAATGTATGTTTTAGGTTACAATATAAAATAACAGCTCTGGCTTAATTCTTGATATAAATATTCCTCAGCTCTGGTCTACAGCAAAGCATGTACTTTCCATATGACATGGCTGCCTTGACTAGTCACTCACGCTCCAGGGCATGAAGTGCACTTTAGGAACTGGCTACAAATCAAACAAATATGTAAAATAAAGGCAGAGATGCAAGTAAAAGTTAACTTTCCACTAATAACTATGGACTGCTGCTGTTGCTTAATTAGCATCTCATTTCCCCAAAAGCCACTGATTCAAGATCTTGAACTGTATCTTACCTATTGCTCTTCTTTTCAAACTCATCAAATGACTGAATCAGAGACACTGCCACTTGATACATTTTCTTTTCTATCACTGGTTCCCCAGGGCTCTGAGGAGGAAGCTGTTTAGAGAAGAAGGATTACAATGAGGTTAACACAGTGTAACTGGCTAAAAGAGTGTAGTTCACACATGCATTTCAATTTGTCAAGTGCTTGAAATTAAAACTGATCCGATACAGAAGAATTTCATCTGATGCACTCATCACCTTCTAAATATATTTTTTTTCTTCAAGCATCCTACAATTTTAATGCTGAAGAAATGCTTCTGATATTTATCTACTCAAGCACCAGGCCACCTTCCATTCATTTGCAGGACAAGCTCCTTATCCTGAAGTGTCAAGCACATGGGATGAGAACCCATGGGAACAGGATGACAAGGAGGAATTTGTGTAAGGACTGCAGAGTGCTTTTCACAGCTGCTATTACACAGATCTCTCTAGCTGCCTGCACATAAATCTTTCTCCTTTATATTGTTTTTGCATTTCATGGGTCTTCTGGTTTTGGTCACACCCTGCCAAAGAATTACTGTTCTGCTGTACTCAACAGAACCACAGAGATTCTGTCTACACTGTTTTCCAGCATTCTGTATAAACTCAAGGCTTTGGTATTTAGAAACATAAACCATCAAGTCTTCAGAACAAAGACAGCAACTTAATCACTTCTGAGTTTTCTGTTTGATGAACTAGACCTGCCGTGAAAAAGGTCTACAGTATTACACATTTTTCTCTTGTAGGGAAAATGGCTTTTGATCATTGCTCACCTTCCATTCTCAGAGTTTCTCCTCATCTAGTGCAAACTCTTTACAGAACCAAGTGTTTCAGAGAGCAAAAATCACAGACAGCTATCTAAACTTTTAAAATAAAATTAGTAATTTTTCTACCAGTTTCCCATTCTAAAGGAGCTCATAGCAATCACAAAGGCACAGATCCTAGCACCAATCTGGAAACACTGATTTATATCAGCATTTGCTACTGCAGTCCTCAGCCTGATTAGCACATGAAAACCTTAAAAATACTTGACTGTTTTCTTCAGAGTGATTTTTGCCCCAATATATATGAAATCTAAGCAAGTTATCTCTTCTGGGCTGCTAAACTGCTGCTTCTGGGCTGCTGTAAGATTTTTTGGTTTATATTACCCCTGCTTAAGTAACTGTCAAATTTGTCTTTTCAATTTTGCAACTGATTGTACCTTTAGTATTCTTTAACAGGACAAGGCGTCCACATCACTCCTAATAAAAGGTAACATGTGACAAACAGAAAATCCAAACCCCAGTCAGACCTGACTGAAACAACACAACATAATCAGAACAGCTTTTGACAGCAGCTCACTACCTTCCACCAGGACTCTGACTCTAGTTCCATGGACATGAAGGAGTTTTTACCTTTGCATGCCAAAAATGGGTAGCAATTTTGCACTTTGCTTCATTTTTTAAATTTGCATTTCATATCTCTAACACTATCCAAACGAAAGGCAAGCATTTACACAACTAGCTTTAAAATTGCCTATAGATAAAACCTTTATGCATTTTTCATGAAACCTGCGTTTCAATGATTTCTTGGGGCTTAGAGGTTGCTGGTATGACAAAATCATGGTTCTGTTAAACATTCAGAACAATGTGTTTACCAAGCCCATTATGCCAAAAGAAAAATAAATTACTTTTTGTAAGCCTATGCTCACTCACAAATTAACCTATAAATGACCCAGTATATGGGCAAGGGTAAGCCAGCGCTACATCGAAAAATGTTTCTCCCTTCTTTCTCCCTTATTTTTATTCTTTCCTACAAATGAAGTAATTCAAGTAGAAAGCTTTATCTTTGATTCAGCTAGATGTCTGTCTAGCCACAGCAGAGGGTTTACTACAAATACACATAGAGAAAAAAAAATAATGATTGGCATTTTTATTCATCTTCCAAATCACAACAGCATCAATGAATTGACAAATTATTCAAGTCAAAACTATCCCTAAAAAAATTTATTTTCAAGCACAGTTTTAAAACATTATCACGTGCAGAAATGAGTGAGGTATTAAAGCCAAGAGCTCTGCAGGAATTTGTACCGTAACATCCAATTATTTTAAGATTTTTTTTGAGAAGGAACAAAGATTCACACCTCACAGCCAAGAGACAATTACAAAGGACTAAACTGATTTTGACTGAGATGCTTTAAGAAATGATTGAAGATCATAAGGTAGTTTTTCAGTTATTAATTTTAAAATCAAAAGTAAACTTTGAAAAATTCTGTTTATCTAAAGAGCAGCAACTGCATTTACTTTTAACTGCTGTGTTCCTTTATGTAAATTTTACAGGCTTTTATAGGTGAAAAGAAAACATCAAGAATTAAAGCCTGAAGCCTGTACCTCAGGCAGTCATCTAACTGATTTAGTTTTTAGCATGATGAAAGATGTGCCTCAGCCTCCATATGGCAGCGTTAACTCATTAACTGTCTTAATACTCACACTCCACTTTCATTTTATTATGGATGTTACACAAACCATCTCAGACCTATCACATTTTAATTTTTTAACTGTAACTAATATTCAGAGAAAATCTTCACACATAGCACTATAAGAAACAAAATTAAGACCAATAATCAGTGCTTCAGAATTCAATTTCATCTTTTTTTAATACAGATATAAGGAAAATCAAGAGCACTTATGTGCTTCTCTTGTTGCCCTAAGTCACAAGAAACATGTCAGACAAACACTCTCCCCATCTTGCTGAAAGACAGAACGGCTACAGATAGGGCAACACAAGATAAAGAATCAGATGAAAACTTTAAATAAAAAACACAGGGAAAATAAAAACGTGTAAAAAGCGCTAAGCACTGAAAGCAGTTCCTTTGTTCATGATCTCTGAGGTGCAAGGTGTGCAAGTTGACATTCAGCTCCAAGTGCAGCTATGACAAATCCAACTTGACTGAAGTAAACTTAACTTCCTGGCTATGTTTTTGTTGTCATTATCAAAAACATTTTACAAAGCCCCATGTATTACATAATCTCCTCCATATTATCTGTCTGAACTGCCACACTAATGTATAAACACTGATGGCCCAACTGCTATAAGCACTGGGTTTATTTTTTGCTTTCAAACTTCAAAAATTGACAGCCTTTTATTTTACCTTGCCTGTGTTGAGGCATAACCAATGCCTCAGCTGTGTACAGCAGAAGTAATTTTTTTCTTCTGGGCTTTCTATTTTATTTTGCTATTTTACTTTCTGCAGAAACAAGGGATGAAAGCTAAATAATAACAATGTGTTCCCTACTGCTACTTTTGAAGGGCATCCCCCATCTTCTTCATTGTAATAACATTCCAATACTGTTTTGAATTATCAAAACTGGCTAATAATTACACCCACATCCCAGATATTTTTAGACTGGGTATTATAATACAGGCCTGAGTGCATTTGTTGTACTCTGCTTTAACCTATTTATTTTGCCTTGAACCATAATACTGAAAGAGTTCACTCAAATGAATTCCTACACAGCTGTTTTTCAAATGTAAAACAAACTCCTAATACAAACCCACAGAAAACAGATTAACTCCTACTTACATTCATTCCTTCATTATCTGATGTCTACAGAGATAGTTGCTATAATGTCAGGAGCTCTTAAAACAGAATCTACAAAATACATTCTGGGCAGATAAGCCAGCTTGATAATGCAAACATATCTTCAGCCACTGACCAGCCTCCTTAGGCACCAGAGAAACAGTTCTCCAGTACAGCTCACCAGGGATCTGAGAAATCTGTTATTCTAACATACTTTCATTACTCAAAATTACACTTTTCCCATGGTGGCCTACATGGTTACAACAGAAATAGGTTCAAAACTTCTGCATAACATCTCTGGCACTATTAAAAAAAAAAAAAAAAGGAAATAGGAAAGAAAAACAGGAAAGCCTCAGCTAACAGAGAAGCCAACCTGATAACATCAAAGTTCTAATCAAAAATGCTTGTTTTCTCTTCATTTCATAGCACTTTCTGCTTTGATATGTAACAACAGCATGAACCAACCCAGGAAATATTCCCTGATTTTGTCAGCTATATTCAAAGAGATCTGTAAATCATCTATTTATGTTACTTTCCACACACACTTTTACATTGCTCATCTTGAATGCAACTATCAAACAAAATGTCTCATACTATTGAAATGTTTGTTTCATGAAGGAAACTAGCCTGCTCATAAGAAGACTCTGCTCTATCATCTATTAATTCTTACCTAGAATTGCAATATAAAAGTGACTATATATTTTATTACACAGTTTTCAATTGACTATTCCAGTTTCTTATAATGTCCAAAGAAATGAAAATATATTTATAATACCTGGAAATCAAACATGTCCTTCAAATCATCAAGATAATATTCTTCAACTGGAAAAGGTCTGCCTTCCACCTCAAATACACAGACTGGATTCAAACCATTATGAACTGGAAGTGCAAAGTAATCAGCTAATTCTTTGGAGTTGATGGAAGCAGACATCAATATTATCTGTTAAAAAAAATGTACAGCAAATGTAAAGCATTAATTTTAACACAAATTTTCCTCCTACATGTGACTCTCCACTTCTTCATGTTAAATGATCTAATTCTGGTTACCACAGGTCTGTAACCTAAGTACATTTGTGAGAATAAAACTAAATGCTTAAGATACCATAAAACCAGCACCTGGAGAGAGGCAAACACCTGTAGAATAGCTCAAGCTAGAATGCCTAGAGCAGACAACATGCTGAAAATTCAACCAAAAACATACAGTACTCTTGATAAAGACCTCACCACCTAAACCAGAAATGCTGTGAAACACAAAAGCAACCCCCTTAGAAAACAACAGGAAGGTAAACTAATGAAGTGGGCATTGTACCACTGTGCTCAGCTCCAAAGTACATGTAAAGGCACAAGGAACACATGGAGAGAGCAGGCTAAACCATGAAGTTTTCCAACATGATTCTGAATGGAGAAATTTGAAAGGACATAATTCTGCCAATATATGAAAATCTGTCCCACTACAGCATGGATTCTCTCAACAAATAGTGACTCACTTATGCCAAGGCAATAGGCTAAATGCAACCTTCTCTGAAGACCATCAAAATAAAATTCCATCTGAATCTGCAGTTACAGGCAAGGAATATTAAACTACCCCTTCTTCTAGACAATCTTTGTAATTTGGACTCTAATCTGCATGGAATCCTTCCAAAGTGGAAAGAAATGACAGATTTTAAACAGAGTGCCTGAAGGGTCACATAAATGAACCAAGAGTTTGATGCACTCGTAAAGCAAAAATTCAACAAGCGCAGATCACCAAATGCAGATGAACCCACCAAAACAGAGGGTAATCAAAGAAGACAGTTCCAGATCAAGCAGTCCAAAACCACTTGTACAGCATGAATATGTTCAAAGACCCACTAGATGATACCAAGAACTGTTACTAATCATTATGGAAACTGCAGTGTTTGGCTTGACCCAATAGAGCCACTCTTAGTCTCAAGGTTTTCCTTCAACCTGATCCCAGCAAGATCAACCTCAAAACAATCCAGTATCTGCTCTGTGATCTATAAATACTAATCTGCAGCAGCCATCTGCCAGGAAATCCAGCATAACTTTAGACAGCTCAGCAGGTAGATTTTGTGCTCAGTATATCAGAATCACTAAACTAACTCATGTTAGTTGATGCAATGTTGAATTACCTGCTACTTCTGAGGTCTGCAATTTCCAAACTAGGAAACAAACAGCTCACAGGCATTTTGTACCACTCTGAGTTAAAAATGTTTTGTTTCCTCTCTTAAATAGGGATCCTTGCATGCTTTTGTTTCATGAATCCAGGGAGGACAGGAGGAAAACCTTACATTTTCTAAATTAATTTGCCACATCAAAGCTCCCTTCCTTCACAGTTTTTTCAGAAGGGGCTGAAAAGGGATGAAGTAGGAGACACAGGGCTTAGTATATAAATTCAAACTGAACAGCCCATTCCACTCTGCTCAAGGCCAGCAAGTGAGATCAAGAGTTCCCCCTTCTTCAACATAAAAAAATTCAAAGGGACACCTCTCCACTCTCTCAAATATAGGTCTCTCTCAGGTTTGTACAATATTAAAAAACTGTCATCTGCAGAAACAACTGCAGAGAACGATATAAAGGAGATAAAATTTTTCAGTGACCATTTCAAGAGACTGAAATGGAACTATAGAGGAAAATGAAAAAATTGTCAGGAACCTCTAACAGAAAAATGTTTTCTAACAGAAAAGATGACAAGGCCTGTAGGGATTCCTGCCACTGAAACCAACATGATAAGCAGAATAAAAGGCAAACTTCTCACTAACTCATTTTTATCAAACTATTGCTCTTCTCAGCAAGCAGAGCCAAGTGCTAAAAAAGGCTGAATAGTTTCACATTACTGTCTCTGAATTTAAAGACAAGAGTTTTCTCTAAAATCTAAATCAGCATGAAAAAGGATAAAAAGTGAAAGATGTGAAGTACATAGCCATGTCCTACGCCAACTGAAAGAGCATTTTCAGTGACAGCATGTTTGAGAGATCTGAAGACCAAGTTTGAATCAATATGATGGACTGCACGTAAGAACACAAATAATTCCTTCCAAGAACAAAAACAGCCACCCTAGACTATATTTTGAACAGGAAAATTCACATTAAACAATTAACAGAAGCACTTCAGAGACATACAGTCTCACAAAGTATCTGCACTCCCAAGTAGCTGCACAGAAATATACTGAGTTAGCCTAACTCCACCATTTGTATTTAATTTATGACATTTCAAGAGTTCATAACTTTGAGACCCCAAAGTCTAAATATGTCTTGCTAAATGTCTGTGAACTCTGTTTTAGTACAAAGCAGAATTGCCTAACATGCAGAAAAAACCTCAGCCACATTTTACTACCAGTTCTGCCCAGAAATTACAGTACAGTATTTCCAGTCTTTTGCTATTTCTTCAAATATGTTGTTCCACTTAAACAAAAAGGCTCAGTATTTCCAGGAGTTAATGCTACCATTTTAACCAAGGATAAGCACTGCCCTCAATACCCAAGATGTAATTCTAGTCAAATATCCATCGTGCATTTTTTAGCCTTAAGCAGGCTTTAGAAACTAATGCATTTTAACATGAGGGGGGAAAAAAAAGAAGTCTCTCAGAACACATTACAGCATCCAGGAAAAGCATGCCCCTTAGCTTGCTTACTTATGAGGAATGGCAAACTAAATAACATTTTAGTAAAAAATCATAACATAGTAATTCATAGTAAATTCTTTAGAAGAGGGTCTTCATAAATAAAAGACGTGAAAAATTTTCTTGCAAGAAAAAATAGCAGTATTCAGTTTGAACCCACCTTTACAGACTGTGAATTTGTACACAACAGTTTACGGGTCACCAAGAGCAAGAAATCAACTTCTTCTGTACGCTCATGCACCTGGAAAATATCCACAATTTAATTTTCATTAATTCATCCTCTTCTTTTTGAAAATCTCTTAACTTTCCTATTCAATTTTATGCTTATTTTCATAACTTGGAATAACAATACATTTTCACTGAAGAAAGCACACACATTTTGAGCCCAGGCATGTTAAGAACACTTTAAAATCCCAACAAGAATCTTCAGATGACTACAGAACCCTTTGTGAGAATCTAGAATAATAACTAGAAAATCAGTCTTGAGCTCTAACTAACTATTGGTTCTACTAGAGCTGACAGCAACAGATGAAGTCCATGATACTGATGCTGGGTAAATCAATTGTACTAGTAAGATCCCAAATGATCCAGGGACTGTTTTGGTTTGTCTGAAAACTAAGCAAATTTAATAGGTGTGCCTCATTCCCAACAGCTTCTAGCTATGACCCAAACACACAACTGCTTTCTAAAACATTAATTTTTCCAATTCTTTACATACCCTAGCACCTGAGCCTTCTGCCTGCTCCTTACAATTCAGCAAATACTTCTTCCCAACATTATCCATAATGACCATCCCTTTTTTCAATTACAGTTTAAAAATTTTAAGTGCAGCAGCTGTTCTTTGGAGTTCAGCCTTCACAAGTCAGCATTCACATCCTGGAAGCTAATTAGCATATTCTAATATAATATAAAGATAAGACCTATATTCAATGCTGTCTCACTACAAAAACAAATTTAGCTAAGGTAGTTTTCAGGCTGACAGTAAGGTCTTGCTGTGAGAAGTCAAGATTTTTGGTCCTGGTTTGTGTAAGTATGCTCCCACATGCCTGCAGTACTCTGAGAGGGATGTGACCTGCAATTAAAAATGTTGTAGAGAACATTCTGTTGTTAAAAATGGTGACTGTGGGCTCAAGATCACATTGTCTGTAGTAGGTATGGGGGAAAAGGTGGAATATGGGAAACAGGAGGGACCAGAATCCTGGCTGGGGAGCCAAAACACCCACAGTCTTGACAGATGCATGCTGCTGAAAGAAGTGGTACAAGCCAGCAGCATCAGTTCAAATTACAGCACCCAAGAAAAAGTTTGAAAAACCTCTGCATAAACCCATTCTCCTGTGTAAGGGGCCAGAAAACGTCATTCATTCATTTTCAAATATAATGAATAACTCTTAATACTAAAGGAACAATAACACTTTCTGTGTCCACACCTTCTATGGTTCAGCTTTTGAAACTACATTTAACCTGCATTTCCTTATTAAATGAAACATTAAGGTTTCCAACACTCTGCTAATACACTGGAGTGCTCAAATCTTTTCCATGAAGGCCACTGATACAATTCCTTAGGCTTTGGGGTTTTTTTGGTCTTTTTCTCTCTGAACAAAGTATTAAGTTTTCTTCATACGAAAAAGTAACTTTTTGCTCAATCTTTTCCAGGTTTCCAGTGTACCATTTCAAGTGCAGTCATGACAGCCTTGTTATGTCATAGTCTAATGGTACACTAACGACTGTGTCCCTGATCCTCAAATATCCAAGAATTAAAGTAGCTCTCAGCTACACCAGTAACAGGATAAAAACTAAAAAAATGGCACTTCTAAAAAATACAAGCTAAAACAAAACACAAAAAAAAACCCCAAAAACCAACCAACCAACCACCCACCCTCCAAAAAACTCCCAAAACCCCCAAATCCCTTGGTCCTCTTCTGTATCACTGCATCCCAAGATGTTGCACATCCTACATGTGATTTACGTCCATGATTTGTGACAGCACAATTTCACATCTGACTATGATTAAAAAGCCAAATATTGCTCTCCACATAAAAGAAGCATATACACATATAAAAATATACAAATTACAAGTGTATGTTCTTTAGCTTTTTAGTGAAGTGAGAGCAAAAGCAACAATAATGAATCCACATGAGTGAACCGTACCCACAACCAGGAGCCAGAACTTTCACAGAGATATTTTTCAGGACACCGGTGAAGAACAAAGACTCTGTAATATTCAAGTGAGTGAAAAGTAGCTGCCTCCCCCTGACAGGCCTAGATGGACAGGTTCTTGAATTCCACAAGAAGGATTTCAAAAAACATTTCTAGACACCTATATTAAAAGTTAAGGACTCCCAAAAACCCTCCCCCCACCCTCAGTTGTTGCTCAAAGGAACGTTGACAAGCCTATTTCAGCAAGTGTTACCTTAGACAAAACATCTTTAAAAGCATATGTCCACATTTCTCTTTTCTTGCTTGGTAAGAGACAGAAGAGAAGGCTTTATTAATACAAAAATTAAACTTACTTCCAGCAACTTACCTCATCAATGAAAATGTGCGTGAACTGAGTTAGGCTCTTGGCAGAAACTATTTTCTGAAGAAGAACTCCAGTTGTCATATACAGCAACCTCGTCTCCTTTGTCGAAACATTCTCTAAACTTAACTAACAACAGTAAGAAAAATACATACTAGCTGGAAACATATTTATTGTAGTTATAGAAGCAAGCATGTGAAAGAACTTCAAAATCAAACAGAGTGTAAACCCATCAAAATTATTTACTCACACTTGCACAGGTCTCCATATAGAAGTGTTCTTACCAGAACCAATTAACTGATTTTTCTCTGGGAGAAATTAAAAAAATTTAAAACTCTTTAAGTTTTATGAAGTAATAAAATTCCTTGCTGGGGACTTTGGACTGTGAATTCTTCAAAGACTTAGTTCTAAATGTACATACATACACCATCCTTTCCTTACTGATATAAAGAGCAAGAAAAGGATTTTGCCAAAATGTAGCTTACTTACAGGACAGGTAAAGGAAACAGGCTTAAGTTATCACCAAGACCAGGCAATTTACTCCTGAGAGAAAAGTTCTACACCCTATATGAAGCAGATTTCTGATTTCTAACATGCTTGTGTAACTTTAGCTATCTCACATGTAACCCACCCAGGCAGGCAGAGCTGTGATCATCCTTTCATGTGCAGCTTTACATCAGCCTAGAGCAGACACACTGCACTCCACATTTCCCTCTGTTTCTACTCAGCTCACACAAGTGCTGAAGAAACAAGCACAACACATCCACATACACTGCCCTGAAGACAGTCTGGAAGCACAGTATCATTTCAAGTCTTTGAGACTCACTAGCCAAATGAATCAATTTTGCAATTTTATGAGTAATTAATTCAAGGTATCAAAAATCACAACCAAGACTTTATATATAAATGACTTTGAAAAAACATACAAAACTGTCTTGGTTTTGGCTGGGATGGAGGTAGTTTCTTCTTAGTAGCAGGTACAGTGCTGTGTTTTCAGGATTTAGTATGAGAGTCATGTTGACAACACTGGTGTTTTGGCTATTGCTGTCATGTTTATGATGTGGCACGGAAGAAAGCAAATATGGGATAAAAGATGAAGCAGAAGCCTGAGACTTTAAGAGCCCATGCTATGAACAACTCTGTCACTCTCAGCGAAAAATCAGATCCCTCCAGACCTGAAAACTGCACAAAATCAGATTTAAGGGTAACAAAAAACACCTAACACACATATATGGCAGCACATGTAGCATATTAGGAAGTAACCTGAAGCTGGAGACCTATGAAGAAATAGAAATCTCTAAACACATGCTAGCAAACATATACATGAAGAAACAACAAGAAATAGAATGAAGCAGAGAGGAAGAAGAACCCAGCAAATATTCCTCCCAGCACAGGATGCCAGAAGCAGACAATTCTCCATGGACAGCCCTCCCACTGTCAACACCAGTGCGAACCCACTGGCCTGAGGAACCAGGGCAGCTCATCCAGAGACAGCTGTGGCCTAACCACCAATGAAACCATCACAGCAGCTTAGAGTGGGTACTGACAAAAAGCTGATCAGAGCATCAGGACCTGTGCCAAAAGAGGAATGTGGCATCAAGTTTATAAACAGAGGAACAGAACTGAGCTTGAAGCTGTGTGGAAAAAAGCAAAAGGAGGAGATGGATTTAAGAGGAAAAAAGAGTTTTTCACATGTTAAAAAGGAACAAGAGATTGTTCAGAAAAGAACCTGGTCATAAATGCATTAAAGTTTTGACAGAGCTGACAAGTCAAAGTCAAACAGATAAAGTAAGTTACTTAAGGAGTTTAAAGAAAGAATGACAGAACACAGTTCTCCTGCAACAATTTCAGTGATTAGTACTGTAGATGTGTCTGATGCAGACAAACATTTTCTGTTGGAGTCCCACCAGGATTTATAGTTGTTCAAATTTACAAGTTGATTTGATTACAAACATTTAGCAGGAGACAGATAAAAAACGGCACTTCCACTTTAAAAGCAGATTCTCTAACGTTTCTTTGGTCTGCTAGATATGCTGAAAAGTAATCAAGAAAGAACATACAGTACTTTTTAATGCATTTTAAAATACAATTTGAAGTTTTCTCATACCTGGTATCCTACAAATCCACCTAGTGTCCATGATCGTTCCTTGCTAATCCACCTGGCAAGGCTGCTGGCACTAATTTTCCGAGGTTGGGTCACAGCAATGTTGCAGGGCAAAGACTGGTTCATGCAATAATCCAAAACATATTGTGGAATCTGTGTGCTCTTTCCACTGCCAGTTGCTCCTTCTACAATCACAACTGAATTGTTTTGTATCAGAGACACTATCTGAAACAATTTTTCAAGAAAACTCCTAAGTCTACAAAACAACTCAAAACAGGTCTCAAACAGATTTGAAATACCAACAGCTTCCAAGCCTCTCTAAAACACTGTGCCATCTTTTCTATCATCTTGTAGGCATCTAGAGATAAGTGGAATTCTAAAGCGCATTAGAAGACCACAGAAAATACAGGCACACACTCATGTACGTATTTTATACAGATACCTATAAACAGAAAGTGTAACACCAATGTTTTTCCTCTTAAGAAATATTATGCAATAGTTTTGTGAAATACCCAAAAGTTTTGTACAGTGTTTAAAGCAGGAACAGAAGTTGCCTTTTAAAAAACAGAAACAAACGAACAAAGAAAAACTACCCCAAAGCCACAACAAAACATTATTTTCAGCTTTACCTCATGAGAGAAATACACTGACATTACCTTTTCCCTGTGTTTGGCTGTAGGCATGTCCAAATATCTACATTTACTTCTTGGCATAGAAGTTGAATCACTTGATTCAAACAAAGACAATGAAGTACCTAGGCACAAAAATAACCAAGAGTCACTTATTTCAACAGACAAAGAGAAACACCAGCAGAAGATTATGACAACAGTATTTGGGAACCTAACTTGTCTAAAAGTTGAATAGCATACTTTAAGTATTACTAGACTCAGTATTTTTTAATATTAGTAGATTGAAGAGATTTTCTGTGCTTATGCAATTGCTGTTTTACCAAAAGCAACCCTGAAAAAACATTGCTTGTATGTGTAAGCCACCATCAGTGGAAAGGATATATACAACACTCTATGCTTTTAATGTAAAAAACTGGATTTTTGCAGTTTGCATTACAATTGCCAATTCTACCTGTATACCCAAGGGTTTTATACAATACAGAAAAAAATATGCCTTATTCCTGCGCTTATGTTGTTCCCCTTAAAGTCTACTGGATCCACAGTACAAAATAACCCACAATTTGCCAGGAAGACCATTATATTTCTACCACTTGGCCATTAAAATCTGCTTAAGTGCCCTGATGACCTTTTCATGTGATACTCTGATAGTACACCTTGGCAAGAGTTAGTCCCCATTAGTATGGGATAACGCAGGACAAAAATCTCTCAGTGCCAGCTGAAGCTTCTGCTCAGAGGTCTGCAGTCAGCTTGACCATGAAAACAAAAGAACAGGTCTGGAGGTACAGAAGGGGAAAACCTGGACAAGGCTAAGGTAAACAACAAATTTTCAAGTAACAATTAAACAATTTAGCTAAAATACCCATGGCATAACAAAATCAAAAATGGAAATGCTTTCCACTTGAAATGGGTTTCACCAGGTATTACGGCAAAACGGCTACTTATATACAGGTAATAAAATCCTATATTTCTTTTTATGTCATTATTTCTCTAAGAAATAGAGTTCTATTATTCTCTTTACAAAGGCAATAATTACTTTACAACAAAGGCTACAGCCTAAATACTTGACTGCAGTTACAACTCCCTTTCTTTGGAAAAGTTGTAACAATCCCACACAGCAGTGAAGCAGAAGCAGGCAGAACAGTATCTTAGCTCTGTGCCATACCTCCAAGGGCTCCACACCCCTCAATTGTCTCAAAGTGTCCAGGAAAATAATTAAGTTATTCCAATGCTACAAAAAATCCCCAAAAGCTGGACAGCTCACTATGACAGTTTCATAATAAAGCATTAAAAAACAGAGTTCTCCTAATGCCACATTCTGCAATAGGAAAAATTCTTTTACCTGGACTCTGCAACACAACAGTGAAAAGTGATCACTGCACAAAGATCTACTTAGCACCACTAAACACAAACAAAACCTGATTTTGATAGCAGCACTCCTTCAAAATATTAACTGTCCTTTTATTTAAAATATTGCTGGTCACATTTCTAAATGTATTCTCCAGAAAAATTCATATATATATATATACATATATATATAAAAAACATTCTGCCATAGCAACACTGCACAAAGGTTGACTGGCTTCCCTCTGGCACAAACATGTCACAACTGAGACATCCATAGCTGTGTGTGATTTGACCAATGCTGGAAGAAACCTCAAGCTGTTAGAGAACAGATCCCAGTATCAGCAGATTTCCTGCTAAAGCAACATAACCTTCCCACTTCTCTCAGGTTTTCAAAGAAATAACTGCAATTTTGAAAAGTTAAAATGCTAAAAGAAGAAAGCAGGTTTTTAATAGTGTTTATAAATAAGGAGGGAGGCACAAAAATTCAAAAGGTAGGATTCATGTAATAACCCTCTGTAATTGAATACGAACCCCAGCATATTAGTAAGACATCAGTAATCTAAAATTCAATTAAGAACTTTATTTAAAAAACACAAAGGAATAAACTAGAAGCAAAGAAACAGGCACCAGTATTCACATATCTGCTGAAAAACAATTTAATTAATTTTTATGTGTAATTGTTTTCACTGATGAAAACGTAACTTCTTTTAATACTGCTTTTTTATGTAACATTTCTAGGACAGCAACATCTTACTCTCTACTAAGCACAGGAGTCTGGAAAAAAAAAAGATACCAGAAGTAAATGGTGATCCAATGTTAGCCACAATCACCACACAGAGTTTAACAACTGACAGCCATGCAACCATTCAGCAGATGCTGCAAGTACTAAACACTTTAGTTTGGGTTTTTCTCTTCAAGTCATGTCTTCTGTGCTTAAACTGAAAGAAACATTACTGAGTTTGCTTGGGGAACTAATACCACGACAGCTCTGAGCCTTCTGTCTGCAGAGACAGAACGGTTCAGGGCCTCAGCAAACTGCCAACTTGAGATGAACACCGACATGACCCAACCAGCAATGAAAATGCTCCACCCTGACAAACTGAGGACAAATTACATCTGAAATCTGTTACAATCCTTAGTAAAAAACAGAATGGGAAACTTGAATAACCATCTTAAAAGAACTTAAAACTTTTACCTTTATTTTTTAAGCATGAAAGTTGTTCTAAAATATGAAGACCTGCTGCAGAAGAGAACATTTGAATGTACACCCGGATGAAAGGTTATTTTACTGATTTAAATAACCATTCAAATGTGGACTCTATACCACACAGTGTAATTACCTTAAAAATGTTTGGGTTTGCTTGGGGTTTTTCTTTTGGATTTTTCATATCTAATATGTGATAAATCTGTCTTCAGAAAAGCTGGTCATTCCTACCAATACAGATGCATCTAAAAATTCAGCTACAGGTCTACAGAATTATCAGCAAGGAAGGCACAAACTTTTGCTTTTTCAATTGCTTACACTTTCTGAAAAACATCAGGACAACTGACCCAACCAGTGCACACCTTTGTAAGGCATTGTACTCTAACCTGCACCTTGGATTCTAACACAGAATGCAGGATGCTTCCAACCTGAAAACAGTAAATTGAGGAAGAAGGCAACTGCCCCCCATGCTGATTTAGGACAAGCAAAATATTTCAGTGTATAAGAAGTGTTAATGCCAATTCAGAATAAATTGTATTAATTTCTCTATTAAGAGTCAGTGCAAAAAAGAAACAGAAAACCCAGTTATGGGAAAGATGAATTTGCCTGTTCACCTTCCCTTTCAATGAAAGCCCTGTAGAGATGTCAATGACTAAAATAGTCCAGTGCCCATAGAAAGAGCAATTTTTCAGTATCTCAGTTATTACAAATTTTTCAGTATCTCAGTTATTACGGCCCATACAGCAGATGTACTCCTTCTGGTACCTGTTTCCTGAATTGAATTTTAAGAAATCCTTTAACATAAGATTAGATTTTTATATTCACCAGTTCTGGGAGAAGAATTTGTACAGCTGTATCTTGCTATCTATCTGCCCACTAAATAATTAAAATGAGACGCCTTAAACAAAATACACTTGAAAGTACTGGTTAGATTAATCAAATGAGATGCTTATTAAATCACTGATTGTTCTTCTGCTGAGCTACAAACACATGAAGTGATTACAGTTTGCAAGGAAGTTCATACAAAAGGAAAGCCACAGGTAACAACTGGCTCCTACACTGAGCCAAAAAACAAAAGGACTTCCCAGAACATGCTGCTACCTCAGTCAAACACCAAGTACACAAAGGTGCTGCTAAGTGATCCTTGATGTGCTAAATTCAGAGAATTACTAAGAAAATACTTGCCTGGTGAGACTTCCTACTGCAGTTCTCTTCAATGTACACGTATTTTATATACAAAAGGTTTTGGGGTGAGGATCTGTGCTATCATGAATTTTTCTGGCACGCATCTGCCCTGAATTCAAAATATGTAAGGCACCTGAAAAATCCAGTTTTCTTATATGTCAGAAACAATGTTTGAATTTCTTCTTCTCTGAAGGCAATTACTTCAGGTGGGACCTAGAAGACTCCCAGAAGATATCTATTTAATGGCATGAAAATCATGAAGACAGAGAACAAAAATGAAAGAAAAACAGCTGCCATCCACAAAGCTTCATGAAAATAATTCTATGTGTCCTTCAAAGAAAAAAAAAAAAAGAGAACTAAGGATTTTAGAAGCTTTCTGAAAGGCAAAGCTCTAGTCTGTACAATTCAGAATTCTCAAATTGGGAAGAAAAAATATTTTCTAGAAGATGAATAAAGTGGTAAGTGTCCCATACACCCAGCTCTGGAAGGTTTCCCTCTGCACAACACTCCACGACCTCACTGAATCAAGCGTGTGAAGCCTGAGGAGCCAGTACCAAATGTGAAACAAGCCTGGTGGGGCAGGGAAGAACTGCTAATGCTCTACTCATTTTGGGTAACAGTTATGAGAAAGAAATTTTCTTCTGCTTTTATTTAATCACATCAACCTCTGCACAGCAGTATCATTTCTACCATGCTCTGCAGAAGCCAGAACTCTAAATGCAGTTCCTTGATGATCTGTTTCCCTAACACAGAAGCAGATTAGGCATTTGTTTGTCCTCTCAGTACAAAAGCATATGCTCTTTCAAAGAAATTGGAAAGCATAAGATTTAAACTTAATAAAATTTCATCAAATAACAAGGCACAAGCAGTGCAAACACAGGCAGTTTCAGTAACTGCAAGATTTAAAACAGGCTATCAGTTTGTACAGAAAATACTGCCTATAGTTAGAACAGCAACTCAGAGAAAGAAGCTACAAAAGGGGTACCAATTCTGAACCTTCAGAAAAAATCAGTTTCTCATTTCTATAATGTGAAGGTTATTTCTTGAATACATTTGTATTCAACACAGCTCAACTCATAGGTCCTGGCCTAGATAAATCTTCGATTGTTTATGACAGTTCCCATGTTCTTGAGGAAATATACACTTTCAGATCAATATAGCTGATAGTTACAAATACATCTTGAAGCTCTCAAAATCTGAATGATGAGCATACTACATTAGAGAAAAGCAGTCTCAAATTTAGAGCAACATACACATTTATAAGCTATAAAATTAACAGTACAATTCTTATGGCTCACTTATACTGAGCTTTTTTATACTACTACCCTAACACAGTATTTCTGAATATCTGTAAGTCAAAGTTAAGAGCAGTAAGAACCAGGATTTTCTGAAGCTTTAAGCTTTTATGTTATTCTACATCTAGGTGGGATTTGGCAGCTCAGTCTCAGAATGCCGTAGGAATGTTCCAGTCCTGTCACTATCCAGTTTGCTCGGAGTCTGCCACTGGATCACACACCGCTGGGAGCAGAGCACTGATGAGAGCAGGCAGGCATCAACTCTGCACAGAACAGCTCCTGAAGCAACTGAGACTCCAGACAATGACACAGACAAAGGCCAGAGCAGGGGAGGGGGGGCAAGGAACTGAGGAAACTAACAGATTAATAATAAGAGATTATGTAATATGTTAATACTTTAGTAATTCTTTATGGTTGTTTGTTAACTAGATGCTGTTTCAGTAAGTTACAACTGGAAGACAAGAGTCAATATTACAAGGTGAAATTTCAAGGACAAATTTTTCGGTAGACCAAGAGAAAAAAGGTATTTATAAAATAAAGTACCAGGATGACTACACAGAATTATTTCCTAAAAAGCCTAAGTTATAAGCCTGCTTCTTTTACAGAAGGAACACTGCTGGCATCAGTCCCATTCAAAGTCATGCCAGCCACCAATGCTGCTAAAGTTGCTAGTCTTTTATACAAAATTCTGACTTAATAGGTAAAAGATACTTAATGAGCTATGGTATTGCCTTGCATTAATCAATACCTCTGTATTACTAAAGAAACATCTACAGAACTCGATCTTACTCAACTCGCTACTGTCTCTCCTTTGTTAGTAAAGCACATAGGAGAACCAGGGAAATGTCATTCCTGAATGACAACACTGGAAGCTCCTTCCAGTCTCTTTATTCCCCCATTTCCATCTTTTAATACTTCCTCTCCCACAAGTTTTCTGTAATGTCAAGGGAACAAGAGACAGTATTTTGTGGTTAGGACAGAAAACAAGGTGCACTGCACATGGTGAACTGGCCAAGTGCCCCTACTGCATCTCAGCTGATGACAAATCCCACAAGTGGCTTCACCAGCCTGAGTTCCAGAGGCCAAAGAATTTGCAGATGCACTGAAGGACAGTAATTGCAGAAAATGTCTCAATTTGTCACATTTCAGTATGCCAGCAAAGGTTTACAGAAAGTATTAAGAGAATGACAGACAGAACAGATAAAACATAAACATCCTTTTCTTAGGAAATCAGCTACATTAACAAATCTGGAAATTAGGAGGCACAGTAAGAGTTTGAAGCTGAGCTGCCCTGACAAGTGAGTCAGCCTCACAGTGCTTTTACCAGAGCTCCTAGGAAAGAAGTGCAGCCGAATTTCTCTCTAAAGGCAGCTCAAAGCAACAATCAAGTACACAGGGAAATATGAATAGAAAATGGGAAAACAGAACAATGGCATGAATCTAATGAGTGGTATCTTTTCCTTGCAGATGTATTTTAATCATGTACCTACATTTATCAATACAACAAGCCAGATGTATGCACATTCCTCTATGCAACAGCATTATACGTTGTGGTTTCCAGAAAAAAAAAAGAGTTTATTTTTCAATACCATGCTTTATATATAACAAACTAATGCACATACATAAAAAAACCAAACAAGTACATTCAGTTTAGAGAGGGAGATAGCATAAAGACAACAGAGAGAAAAAGGGACAGTTATATCTGAGTTTTTAATAGGAACTAAATAATTTTATTTCTTTTCTTACCTGTTTTATAGACAAGCTGATCATTTCCAGCCACATTCAGCTCTTGTTCCTCTGCTTGGCTGGATTTTTTAGCATATTCAGTTCCAACATTCTCTGAGATAGGCAGTCTGAAAAGGAAAGAAATGATAAAACAATAAATGCTTCCTCATGCAGGTATTTGGGATCTCTGGAATTAACAGCATTACACAGGAAGTTCTCCATGTCATGCAGGAACTACTTTGATGAACAAACTTCCTTAAAAAAAATTAGTCTATGCATTTAGATACTAGCCAGAGAAACACATCACATTATATCTTTTTGTTCAGATACAAGAAGATTGTGCTCCCTAAATATCATCCTTTAAGGCTTCAATACCTAGGAATTTCTCTTCTAATGAAAGATTACCGTTTTCTCTGAACAAAGATGAAATAGCTCAGTTTCTTCAATTCTTGATACATACAATTAGGAAAATGCATGTAATTCTTGCATGAGTTCCTGGAGACAGGGGAAGTAGACAGGAGGAAACACAAATCATCTCACTGCTTTTAAGAAAAAAAAATTTGACTGTAAGCCAAGAAATGATGGTGGTCAGGGAACAAAATTAACACAATCACCTGATCATTGAATTTTATGGAAATCTGTTACACACAAGGAATGTTAATCACAATACAAATGTAATGAGATGAGACTTTAAAAGGTTTCTTCTACATAAACAATGTGAAGACAATCCCATGAAATTCATTAGAGAATAAAGTAGCATGTAAACAATGATTGTATGGTTATTAAATCACAGGTGAACTTAAAAGAGTTCTAAAAACATCAAAAGCGATTTTTTTAAAACCAAATACAAACTAGAGCTCAAAACTACAGTTTTGCACAGTAACTTCAATTCTGGGCCCTGTGCAAACCTTACCTATGCAGTAATTCACTAAGGCACAGCAAATCTGTTTCTGTGTTTTATGAAAGGATAGTGCAGTGGTTTATTTCTTGACCCAAAAAATAGGAAATGCTGACTCCAAAAACAGTGACACTGAAAACTACATGAGATTTTTAACATGGCACTACATCACACAGGCCTCAACAGAGGGAAATTCCCAAGATTTTGGTGGCACAGAGCACTTACCTTCTCTGCCAAGGCAAACTCTGTGCCAGTTTGGCTCTGCTCCAGACAATTCACTCAGCACAGTTCAGAACAGAATACCAAGTACTTATCACCTACTGCTGCCAACACACTAGGAAATAGCTTCTGATCCAATTATAACAATATTTTAGGCACAGAGCTACAGCAATTTCCCCCAGACCTCAAGTACTTCTTAATGTAAGGTTCAACAGGATTGCACCCATCTGCACAATGGCTACATGAGCAACAGCTGTCTACATCCAACTTCCATCTCTCAAACCCTTCTAAATCACTCCTCAAAAAGTCTGAATCTGTGAAAATATGTAGAAAATTCATACACACGATGTCTGACTACTTGCAACATAGGTTATTTCACTGAGTGTACACTAAACACAAACAAAACCCAAAAATTCAATGATGGCAACAAAGTCAAGCATTCGACAGCTGAAAATGAAGCTTGGCTGCAGAATCTCACTTGGGCAGCATCGTATGCACATACTGTACAGGTTTTTACTGATATAATCAATTACTTTTTTCATTTCCATAAATCTGCAGCCTCACTGAGTACACTGGACACACATATTCTGAAAAAAACACCTGGTTCTGCAGTAAATGTAACTTGTCCTTAGGTTCTCCATGAGGAGAAAAGCCATCCAGGGCAAGCAGTCAGTGCTGTCACAGACAAGCAGGTACTGCTCGACTGACAGAGCCCAGCAAGTGAATCACAAACAGAAAACTCCCACTGAGGGGCTGAGGCTGGGAAAGGTGGGACTGTGTTCCCTGATTGCACTTAAGACATGATGGATGCATCAGTATTTAAGCAGTAGCTGGAATCAGTTAAGGAACAGATAAGGAGTAATAATAACTAAATAAATAACTGTATCTCTTGGAATTTTGGGAGTCTTAAACACTTCAAAACAAGCTCCCAGGAATGTGCAAGTGTGTGTGTGCAAGTGTACATACGTGTGTGTGTGTGTGTGTGTGTGTGTGTGTGTGTGTGTGTGTGTGTGTGTGTGCTTTCAACCTTGAGGAAAATAAAGACAGCCTGACCTCAGCCATTTGCGAGGTTAATTTTTTTTTTTGACATCTTAGTATTTTATTTCAAGAATTAGGTTTTTTGTCTTCAGAAAGCAGCACGCAATAAATGAACCTCAGGCTACACAATGAATAAACAAGATATTTAATAGCCAGTCATTAGGAATAAACACTGTGCACTTGACGTACCAAATCAGGCTCCAGTCTTGTGGAAAATCATATGCAACTGGAAAATTACATATGGGAATATGAAATGAACAAATAAGTTTCACTGCATCATTTATTGACATTTTAGTGCTGTACTTACCTGCATAAATAAAATAAATAAAATTTAAAAGCTTACAGAATAAGGCGGGGGGGTTTAAGCAAAATGGACAAAAGTTACTATAAAGCCCTCTGGAGTTCTAAATCACCAGAATGATACAATCCTTCCAAGTAATCATTAATATGCCATCAGTGGGAGGTATCATCCCATATACCTGGATGAACAGAAAGAAATTTCCCTTGGGTGGAAGGCTAATGATTTTCAACATTTTCAACAAAATTTGCTGACAGCAGAAGAATAACAAGATTCAGAAATTCAAATCCATTCCAGGCTAGAAAACAGCAATGCAAATGAAGGGACTTTTCTGGATTCTACTTATGAATCACCTGCCTGTCCCATACACCAGTTATTTATTTCTTCCCCATTTCTATTCCTCCTGACAGTCAAAACCCGCGTTCAGTATACCTGCCATGTTATAGTTTACATTGCTTTCCAGATTCCAGCCTTATCAAATGCATGTCCAAAACAGTCAAAATTCTACCAAATTAAGAAGCAGTAAAAAGCATTTTTCTGACTAACACAATCACCGAAATTGAAGTCACTGACTGAAGGAAACATAGGAGGTTTTAAATATTCTGAGTTTTCTTCCTTGCCCGTCATTTTAAAAAACAGGTGAACTTGATCTTATTCATATCAAGGGCATATTTCATCCTCAAAAGCAGCCAGATTTCTATGGGTGAACCTGCAAATATGTGACATTCTGTTCACCCCAAGTGGAAAAGGCAGACAAAATTAAAAAGCACTGAGAACACAGTTAATCAGTGACTTCATTCAACAACTCTTGCTACATCCTCAGATCTACCCATGTCGGTGTGTACATTTCAAGACCTACCTATTTTCAGAAACACTCTCAGAAGTAGCAGACAGGACTTTGAGCCTGACAAGCAGGATCCCTTCCATCAAGGCAAAGAGGTCCATGCCTCTTCTTGGAAAAGAATTAACACTTACGAGGTAACAGGATTCTTTCTTCATTCTGTATTATGTGGTTTAACTAATACAACATTTTTCTGAAGTGTAAGTGGTCTTGGTACATACGCCCAGTCAAACCAATTTTGAGCAATTGATTGAAACAAGGTATTTTTAAACATAAATTTAAATACAGCTGCCACTTCAGGGAAATTACTAGAAGTGAAACAGTTTTAACACCAAAAAGTGTTGACACATTCAATTGTAAATGCTTTCAAATACACTGAGGGTGCCTTTCTTTAAACAAATTGAGCTGGAGAAAGGTCTTTCTTTTCTTCAAGCTATAGAATGACCTGTAGTAAATCAACAAGGCATCATAACAGAGTATACTGAGTAAATACTTGTATTTGAGCCCTGGAAATAATAACCAAAGCATTTTTGCATACACTTAGCTGCCAAAAAAAAAAATCAATTGCCCAATCTCAACCATAACTATGGCAGGTAATTTGCTCGGCCCTTTCCAATGACATACATTAACAGCAATGCCAATACTGAACATAGTTAACACTTCTAGAAAAATGCTTAGAAAAAGCTTCATTAAACTAACAGATACACAGTCTTACTCCCTGAAAAAAAGTTTTAAAAATTGCTTATACAGCATATCTCACTGCATAAAGAAAATATCCAAGCATGCAATGAGATTCCAAGGATTAAGATGCTTGCCTAGCCAGCTTCAAGAAAAAAAATTCTATTAACCACTTCATTTTGGAGTAGAAGCTTCTATTCAAGGCCACGTAACTTCTAGGACATGTCCATCAGAGACAAAACTGAAATATCAATGTCTCCTGGGACTGTGTTTTTAAAAATTCTTATAAATGTACCTACTGCTTTTTTATGTTCTGCCTCGTTTAACACAAAAAATCATGTGCACATGGGACTAGAAGTTGAACATAAAACTAGTGTCACCCATTTCACAGATCATAAGAGAAGGACTGCCCCAAGTCATGGCTTCTGTCACGCACACAAACTATTCACCTATTTACAGATTTTTGGGGAGGGGGCAAATCACTTGAGAAAAAAAAAACCCACTTAGCCTCATAACATACAGAGCAATATTTTGCTGTACAATTTTAGTAAGATATATACAGTAGACTGTTTCAAAGTTTCTCTTCTGAAACTAAAGTAATGTGACACTTTACATAACTGAACATTTGCCAGGACAGTAAATAACCTTCCACTGGGTTTACTGAAGGACATACTAAAAATTACTTTCCTTTTAACTGGAAGTTTGCTTTCTATACAAAAGACTGGTCCTACCTGCAGAAATACATTAACTTCAATGAAATCATGTACTGTCATTCAAAAGCCACATTTCAGCTGCAAAAAAGACTATTAATACAATTCAGAATAAATTTAACACATTAAAAACTAAAATACAGATTTCACAAAGTCACTACATATTATTTCAAGAATCTAAGTATCAGTTAGGTACGTGATTCTTTCCCAGTAAGAGAGCTGTTCTAAAATGTAACTTGCTAAATTTAGTGATATAGTCTTCCTACTTAAGCATTTTTAAAATTTTGCACTGCTCTTCCTCAGGTGTAATTCAGATTGTCTGTTTTAAAACCTTAACTAGCTGGGGGGTGGGCAGGGAAGAGGGAGGGAGAGCACTAAAGCAACTTTGTGAAATCCTGAAAAACTCAAATGCTAATATTTGGATAGACTGTGGAAACTCAACAACTCAGAAATATTTAATATATGTCAACCTAATAGCTCTGCACCTTATCCCCAGTTAAAATCCAAGAAACATAACAAGCACAAATGCCAGGATAAAACAGCCCAAATCCTCCAATTTACTGTCTTCTGCTCTAGGATTTTATGTTGGTGGGATGAACTGCTGGGCTTCAAAGAACTGGACTCTGCTAGGAGATGAGCTGCTGATGAGCTTCTCTTCTGGCATTTGGTTACCAACTTGGTAAAATCCAGATTAAATAAATCTCTGAGAAAAATAAAATGCAAGTAAGAGACTGCTCTGAATTTAGAAGAATGCTCATGAAGATTAGCATTAACAGCAGGATTGGCTCAATTTCAAACTGATGCCTGTAACTCCCTGCCTAGTAGTGAACTGTCATCAGCACCAGAGACATTAATGCTACAGACAGTCCAAGTGGAAGAAATCAGCTTCAAACATTTCCTGTTATTATTCAACTCAGCACCAGGATGCAATCAATGATAGCTTACACAAACTTCTGTCAGTTAATTCTGCTAAAAGAAAATTATTCTGCTATTCACTGTCACATCAAAAGACCACACAAGGAGTCTTACCCAGAGGCCTCTTGTGTAGGCTCATGGCAAATTTTGCTCACAATTGTTAAAAAAACAAAAGCAATAGTCAAATACTATCTGAAGTGATCAGAAGAGGTACACTCACCATCTGTCTGCTGCCCAAAACAGCCATAGTTTTCTGTAAAATCAAAAGAAAAACACACTACCAAGTTGATTAAACCCAAAGAGTGGCACTGCATTTATAAATCAAAGGAAACTATCCAACCTGCCAGCTGTAGATAAACTGTTTAATGAAATCTCTCTGCTCAGATGATGGGAGCACTGGCAACCTTTCTTTGTTCTGGCTGGGATAGGGCTATTTCTTCATAGCAGCACTATGATGCTCTTTTAAAATTGTGACCAAATCAGTACTTCTGAAAAGAAATTTTTAATTACCCCTGAACAGCACTTGCACAGCATCCAGGACGTTTCTGTTTCTCATACTACATCCTCCCCTATTCCCCATGAATAGCCTGGTGGGTGCACAAGGGTTTGGGAGGGGCATAACCAGGAAGGCAACACACACCAGAGAGATGCCCTTAGTGCAATGCTCAGCAACAAAAAGGGAGAAGAGTGGGGTTTCAGCTCAGTTTGCCACCTGTTGTTCAGAACTTGGCTGGGCATTGATCTGCCCGTGAGAGGTGATGTGGGGCTGCCTCTGAATCACATGTATTTTTGTTTCCTTTTCCTCTCTTGTTCCACTTCTTAAAACAGCTTTTATTTTGAATCCAAGGGGTTTTTTTTTCATTTTCTGTTCCATTCCTCATTCCCTATTCCAATGAGGGGGAATAATGGGTAAGCAAAGGCCTGTGAGGTGCTTAAGTGTCTACTGGGCTTAACCCACAACAATCACCAGCCCTTCACACAAAATCTATGGCAGCAAATGACAGTATATGATTATTATCAACAGATACTGAGAAAGAATTATGGAACATGCAATACTATACCAACATGTTGGAATGTTAGCTGGGTAGCAATGCTTATGATCTGCTATCAGCATGTTTGGTCAAGTGAAAATTAGGGTAATAATTTCTCAGTGTCACACTGAGTCTCATTCATAAAGAGAGCTGTACTTCTTGCCCCTTTCAACTGCAAGAGTCATTAGCATCTCAGATGATACAGATGCCATAAAATATTCCAAAGAAAAGAGAAAGAAGCTTGTCCTCCAACCATTCTCACCATTTATCATGCCTGGATGCTCATATCAGTGCAACATTTGGTTAAATGGAGCTTGTTTTGAACAAACTGCTGTTCAGCACAAACTTCTTCTAAAACTGGCTTGTCAAAAAAAAAAAAAAAATTAGAAGCAGTACTTCAAAGTTACATCTTAATTGTCAAGTTCCCCCTCACATTTTGATGTCAAACAGGAGGAGACAAAAGAAAAATTCCCCAAATAGATGAGATTTAGAGTACCAGATATTGTCAGGTTAATAGTTAGAGCCATGAACAATACTTCCACTCCTTCACACCAAGCCACCCACATGGCAGAACAAAAACCACTCCAAAAACGAGAGTCCCTCCAAGAATGCTGTGTGTGGATGCATATATAAACCATACCCAGAATACACTGATCACCGTGGCTGCAAACATTACCTTAGGAGGAATTCTTTTAACATGACAGGTACTAACCCCACACTGACAATCCTTTCACCTCAGAAAATAAGAACTAAAACTCCCTAAATACACCTTGGGAAATCAAGAAGCAAGCAGAACTGTGTATAATTTATATTCAGAAATTTTCAGAAAAGAAAATAACAGAATAAACCCAGCACACTACTACAAGAGCTGTTCTGCCACACACACCAGAGAATGCTCGTTGTTTTGACTGGGGATGTGCAGAGTTGACCACTAAGACATACTAAAGTAACCTACTAATAGAGACCAACTTCACAGTGCCTTCAGGGAACAGACCCACTATCAGCCTCAATCAAGCCAAAATTTCCACCCTGACACAGCACTTCAGATCCATGAGTACATTTAGAGATAGCTGGGTAGATTTTTCATTCTCAATTAAGCTTCCAGGATTAACCATGGGCTAGAAACTGCATAAATTACTACTCTACTTTTGAGGTCCAGTTTCCAGTGCCAGCCCCACATGAACAGTCATCTATCTCTTCACACTGCATACAAAAAGTAGAAGCAATACAAATTTTCAGCTTCAATGCTCTCCTAGCAATGGAAAGACAAACATGATCCTCAGGATCCTGGCTGGAATCTTCAATGATGCAACTGAAGATTAGGTTGCAAAACAGAAGTTGTAGGTTTCTCATTTAATTACTTTGCACACCTTCCAGTATGCATCTCTAATTTGCAAAGACACTATAATGGTTTTACACTGTACAGTGGTTTACTTGCAGATTGATAGAGTGGAAAAAAGTGGTGACATGTTAACTGTGCTGTAAAGGAGGTGGCAAGGAGCATTTTAATTTCATCTGAAAATCTGTCATGACAGTTCTGTCATCATAAACCTAGCTCTCTTCCTTTTTCATAGTACCACATACAATGCAATGTGAAAACCTTCCAGTTGAAGAGGATTAGTAATGACATTTGAATTTTTCCAATGTATAAGTAGTATCAGATTTAATAACAGCCATACACGTCATCCTTTATGTTGTATGACATCTAGAACAAATTTAGAGAACCTTTGTTCTCCCAATCGTTCAACACACCAGTGGAGGGAGAAAAGTAGGAATGAAAAATACTTAAGAGGAGCAAAGACAGTCATTAGAACAAGGGCAAGAAGAAAGGCAGTGTTTCTTACACCATGGCTACTGTTTAGATTAATAGGAAGAGACCGGATAACTGGAATGGAAAATGGCTCCTTCGGTGACCTTTAGTGTGCACAGTGCCGTCCCTAAGAATGAACCTTAAAAATGGATATGCTCAAAACATTCATCAAGGAAACAGGGATCAGGCAGCTGACAGCCAGTTGAGAAAGAAGCAATGTCTATGGTAAGACTTACAATTCTGGGCTTTTTACATCAGTTTGACCTCAATTTGCATCTTCTTATCATTCTATTCTTTAATTAGATTAACGTGTCTTTCATGGCACACTGTAGGTGTTACAGCCCGGCTTTTTTAAATGCATTTGAAATGTTAATTAAAAATGCTAACAGCTATGCACAGTAATGAAAAAGTATAGAACCATGAGATTGATGAAATTCATCTGGAAGAAGCATTTAATGTAGCGACAAAATCCTGAGCAACTGTCAAATACTCTGCTCTGTCAACACTCACTTAACAAAAGCTTTAGATGATCTTTACTAGAGAAAAACTATTCTTAGCTGTTTAAAAATGACAGCAGAACAGCCTGATCCCCCTCTAATGGGAGATAAGTCTTCCAGCATTTCAATGGCCTGAAAGTTTAGTTTGATGATAAAAGCAACATAGTTATTTTTAGCACTCTATGGGCATAAAAATACAGCTCTAAACTGTGACCTACAGCTATGCACAGCCAAGCATCACATCATACGACAGCCTTAACTTTAGCTACAAGCACGTCTGTAGTTGCTTCAGACTATCATTATTCATCTCACTACCAACAATACATTTGGATGGATTTAGCAACAAGCATTTGAAATTGTTACCATCTTTTTTCAAATTGCTGCCATCGGCAGAACTCAATTCAAAGGTAGGAGATCTTAATGGACTTGGTAGTAAGTATCTGAGAGACCATGTTAGGTTTAAATGGATTACTGCTACTCTCCAGTAAAGAGGATGAAAAAGAATCTTAAAAGCAGAAAAACTTAAACTGTCATATTCAGTACAGAAAGTCATTTTTTCTGGGCACAGTTTGAGTAAATGAAAAAAAAAGAAAATAGGAAAAAGAGAAAAAAAAACTTGTTTTCTTCCAGCAGCACTAACAACCTGCAAACAGGATATGCTATAATAAGAGACCTTCAAGCAAGCTCACCTGAAACAACACTGGTCACAGACAACTGCAAAGGTAATTTATGTTACTTTATTCCAACTTGCATGCTTGTGTGTGCATGACTTGTTACAAACTGCAATTAAGAAGTCTGTTGTACCAGATTTCTGTTTCCAGATTATGTGAATAATTAAAATATTTAAAATAAAAATGATACATAAGTTGTAAAACCAAATCAAAGAGATCCAGCATTTAATTACTAATTAATTAATTTCATTTTTAAATATATGTGTAAGTTCCAATTTTGGAGGTTTGGAGGTTTGTGTTTTGTTGGGAGGGAGTTTTCCTATTTAGGTGGGTTTTTTGTGGGGTTTGAGGAGTTTTTTGTTAGCTTGAGTGATGGGATTTAGGGGTTTCTTGCCTGTTAGTTTTTTTTATATCATGTATACTATGGATAAAATATAGATAAAATATGGAATATTTCCTAGACGACAGATACGGACTTTCAAATGCTGCAAATTTCACAGATTATGTTAACTCAGAAAAGAGACAAGAAATCTTATAAGGTGCAAGGCTTGTCATTTTTCATTATGGTCTGGTGATTTTGTACAGCAAACTATTCTAGGATCATTAATAAAGTTTCATTCAAACATTCAGTTCCTAAGAAAGAAGTCTACAGGTAAAAAAAATTAATCAGTTAGACACAAGCAAAATTCTTTTTTTTTTTTTTTTCCTCTACCCAGCTTAAAAATGCCACTTTTTGGCTGGATGAAATGGTCAAAAACTGATTCCCACAAATCCACTAGATGTCCTGGTTCAGAAGTAGTTACAAAAACCCTGCTGAGGGAGTTGAAATGGCACCTGAAAGAGCGTGAAAGATTAGTGCAAGAGATTGAAAATGAACAAAAAGTCCAGAAAACTGGCATGGATTACAACTGGCTCAAGAACTACCAAAACCCTCAAGCAACAATTCCAGCTACTGAGCAACGGCAGCTTGAAGTTCTGTGCTCACAAATCCAGCCTTGCCAAACGGGAACTGTTCTCAGCAGGTAATTGTTTTCTATTTCCCAGACTCTGAGTTCTCCATCACAAGTAAGATGTTTCTCTCTCTAATCAAAGTTTGTATTTGGTTCTTCTCTTCCAAAGTAGCAATGACCAGCAACTGGAAGGCATTTTTTTACAGTTGTTTTAGAAATTACCTCTTCATTTTAATATGTTGGACTTGAATGAAGTTTTAAATCAGGATTTTCCTGGTCTAATCCAAACAAAGGAAATCTCGTATGACCTTTCAATACTTCCCGTTTCTCCTGTTATTTATCTTACTATTAATTAAATAGCAACTCAGTAACTAAAAATCAAATAAAAAGACTAATGCAATGCACTATTACACAGAAATTCAGCCTTACTGTCCACAATACCAGAAAGCTCCTAAAAACTTGAAAACCAGTGTAAATAAAAAAAATATTCCTCCACTCATTTTATGAAGAAAAATTCTCCTATGCCTGCATTTTAAGTACATTTTCTAGGGACTCAGAAACGAAAAAACAAGTGCACTTGCCTTTTAAAGCCCAGAATATACCTAAGGGCAAAGTCAGCTTAAATCAAGTTACCCAGATGGGCCAAAGGAGAAGAAAAAAAAAAAAAAAAAGCATACCCAATCAAAACTGCTTTTAATCCACAATAGCTGGAGCACATCCAGTGCATTGTTAGAGCTCTTTTCCTCTTACAGTCTTCTGGGGAAGGTGAGTGAGGAAATGTGGCAGCAAGGAAAAAATTACACCAGAACTCAAATCATTTCCTCCTCCCCCAACCCCAAATGACCAGAGAGGAAAAAGAAATATTTTCAGTGCCAATGACTGGATTTCAATTTTTGTTTGTTCCTAGATTTCGGGAAGTTTTGGCAGAAAATGACGTCTTACCTTGGGAAATAGTCTACATATTCAAGCAAGTTTTAAAAGATTTTCTTACCACCATTGAGAGAGAAAACCAAGCAGAGCAGCTGGTAGATGCACGGAATACAAATTGCTCTGAACATTTTAGTGCGTGTGGTGACAGCTCCAACAAGTCGGACAAAGATGAAATCCCCACGGTTTCAAGTTACGTCGACAAAAACACACAGAGCATGTTTCCCACCTTCTCCCACAGAATCTGGAATCTACCCTACTACTACCCATCAAGTTAAGTTGATTTGTGTTGCTTTCAAAAAGTTATGTAGCCATCCACATTCCTTTCTTGTAATTGCTATCCAGAGACACAGGAGTAAGAAATGTGACATGCTCCCCTTTTTATTCCAAGTTCAGAAATTAAAATCCTTTGTAATAGTTAGTATGCAATAACTTAAGAATCAACTCACCTTTTACCTTTATAGTTTCTTAGAGCTGATGTGTTTGAAGCCACCTTTTAACCAAAAATGTAGATGTTTCTGAAAAAAACTCTGAAGCATTTTAATTTTTAGCCATATAGAGCTGTAAGTATTTGAGCAAAAAACAAAAATTGTTTTGCATATTTTGAAACAGCATCAATCCACAGAGAGTTAGACAAAAACTTCTACATTTGTCACATAGCTTTTAGGTTCTCTGGAAACTTTATACTGTGTAAAAGAAACGTTTTAATATAACATCAGTTAAATAAACTGATAAATACCTTTTGGAGCTGAATAATTATTTCTTAACATCAAGAACAAGTTGCATGAAAACACTGACAGAACTTATGCTGCATGTACTATTTCTGTATTTTTTTCTGAACTATACTCTGCATATGCTGAAGTATGTGAAGGTGGTCAGCTAAACAAAACCACTAGATATTTAACAGCATTTTACAACAAGCTCTCTATTCCTTAAAAAAATTATTGAATTCTTTAATTTTAAATAGCTGCTTTTCATTTGACTTACTGAAAGCTGTTATGAAACCCACATTCTGTATTAAACCTTTAACATCTTGATCAAATCAGGTGGTACTTCTCTAGAATAGCAAAGGAGTCAACAGATCATTTCCAATGCACAAGGTGTTCATTCTAAATTTACACATAACAAAATTGAATTTTTCTGAGCCGCCATGATCTATCACTCTGGGTTCACAAAGTTTTACAAGATTAATCACATATGTAGTAGTCACGGTCACAGCAGGCAATTAGAGCAGAAAATCAATGAAAACATATGCCAGAACTCAGCTGGCTACACTTCCAATTGTGCTCCCATCACTGTAACAAGTTTTTACATGTTTTATATAACCTCTTCTTCTCCGTATTTCCTTTTAATCTGTCTGCAAGATCAGAAAAAATGGGCAGGACTCACATGGCCCAATTCACAGAATACACTATTTCATAAACAAAACTGCTTACTCCAGTATTTTCTTCAAACATACTGGAGAAGACATTCAGATTTCATCAAGCTAGCAACAGAACTTCAAAGCATCTTATGCTCCAGAGCTGTATCCCCCCCATTCCGGAACTGAATGAACAAACTGTACAATCATTTACTAAACCCTTCTAAATCTTTTCAAAAATGTTAAAAAAAATTCTTTGAAAAGCTTACAATACAGAGAACATTTCATGTAGAAAAGTAAAACATAATATACACAGAAGATAAAACAGTGAGAACTCCTACATCCACTTAAAGGACAAAGCACTGGAGAACTAGAGCAAAAAAATTCCAACAGATTTAAAATAATAAAAGCTGCAACTCAATACCAAAAGTAACTAGTCCCTCCATTTCCCATAAATTAAATATACAAAGCTTCACAAGGACATGCAAACTTGTTGTATCTGCAGTAAAAGCAGCTACAAACTCTTTGCCCTCTTTTTGGCAGTTGTCAGTTTGTGGATTAATAATAAAAATGCTGTTCTAAACTTACTCTGCCCTATTGATACAGCATGAAGAGTTGGAGATTCTTCTCCTGCAGTTATAATCTAATCCCTGCACGAGGGCAGGGATTCAAAGAAAGGTTTTTCCACAGTAATACAACTCCCACAAGTATTAAATGCCAAGTAGCTTTCCTACAGGAAGGAGGGTTACAGGTACTGAGTATTTAAAAGGCATTGGCAGGATTAATATTGCTCTGAGAATTAACATCCTTAATGCTGGTTCCAGACAGCTCTGAAGTGGTCAGATGTGCATGATTCCTGAAATGGCAATTCATATAAGATTATTTCTTATAATGGCATCCTCACAGCTTTCTATCTGAAGAATAGGTAAAAAGAAGTCTAAAAATACAGCTTCCAAATTTTAGTTTATGGAAAATGGAAGGCCAGTTAACATGGAAGATCCACTTACCTTAACAATCACCAAAAATGGGTAGGGAAAACAAACAAACAAACAAAAACAATAAGATAACCCCAGATACAACTTACCCACACTTCATAAACTTAAATTTCATTTCAACATGAGCAAATGCATTTTTCAAAGTTCAGAAAAAGGGACCATCAACTGCACCATATTCTAAAAAGCAGTTGCTGCACAACAGTTTAAAAATACAGGTAGGCATCATAGCCATATCAATGTTAAATCCCTATACAATGCCAGGGAAATGCACAAAAAGGCCCACCTACTTTTATATGCATGTTTTAATCAGAGTACTGCATCCATTGCTAGTGTCCACATTTGCAGGGAAAGGAGAAGGAAAAAGCAAAGGCGAACTGCAGAAGGCACAGGAAAAAAAACATGCAAAGGTTGAGAAAAATGCCATCCTCTAAGGCCTCACTTTAGCCCTTTTTTCGAATACTGAAATGTGGAGTAACTTTGTGGAGCACAAGCACTTCCTCCTGACCAAATTATTATATATTCTCTTTAGTCAAAAAGCAGAGAAAAGCTGTAAGAAAAGAGTAAGAAGCCAAACTAAAAATGTTAAACATATTTTAAAGAAATCTGTTAGGTTTACCACAATTTGCTGCCAAGAAAATCTGTTCTTCAGCCCACCAGATGAGACAGGCCATTTTCTAGACTTAGGCTTACCCTTAGAATTCAGCTACCTCAGACAGGAGTAAGACTGCTGGAATGCCAGTCACCACTACCCTGTGGGAGATCACTGTCCAAGAACTCTGCAACTGCTTCTTTATTTATTTATGCCCTACACAATTTGCATGAGGTGTTGTTCTAAAACTACACTGTCCCTTATACTGAGCCAGCAGATATTTCTGCAATGGGCACGCAGCCAAAACAAACCACTCTGGTGACAGAAAGGTGAGAGCTAGTAATTCCAAAGGACAGCAGTGTCTCCCACCTGCACAAGCGTCAAGCAAAGCAAACAGCATGCAATGTTTCCAGCCAATAAGTCAGCTTCAAAAAGGTGCTAACTTGGTGAAAGGTACACTTAGGAAATGCAGGAAATAAAAGAGAGAATAAGCACCTTTTACAACTTAAGCCTTTAATTGTATTAATCTGAACACAACTGTGTTGCTAACAAGGAAAGACTGAAGGGTCTAAACTTCTTCTCCTTCAGTTAAACATAATAAGAGGAATTAAAAAGTTAATCAATGAGCTGTTTAATGACAGAAATTCCAGCCATATTTTATGCTATTTCTACTACCTTTCCCCAACAACCTCAATTACTAATACTGCTATTCCAGACGTAGTCCAGGAAGCAAAAGAATCTTTAAAGCCATGGAAAATGAGGCATCATTGGTAAAAGAAGCAAAGATACTCCACATCTCTTTTTAAGGGAAACACAAGGCTTTTATATTCCATTGAACAATCTCAGTAACATTTTTGTGAAGTAATACTTATTACACACACTCGTCTGCAATAATACAGCTGTTACTACAAATTTGTTATTAAACCTATATATTCTTAGATATGAATTTAGACAAAAGTGGTAGACAGACAAGTCTCCATCATTAATTGTATATTCAACTTCAAAAATACATAAATAAGCATTTCAAGAATCTGAATAACTTTGGTTTTGGCTTTCCCAAGAAACGAGTTTTGAAGGCAACAGACAATCATACTACAAAGCAGCCTCAACAAATGAGAAGAAATTCTTTTGTTTTCAGCTCTTCAAACTCTTTTTTAAGAAGTCAGTGAATAAAATACAAGCATTTCCTTCTATCCAACCACTTGAATCCAAACCTCCTATAGAGACTTTGAGTTTTGCAAAAATCCTCAAAAATGTAAGCATATTCCCAGAGCTGTGAAACAAGTATGCGTGGAAACAAAACACACCTAAGCAAACACAGCTTCTCACAGAGATTCCTTCCATCTAGGGGTAGGACTGACATGCACCTCTCATCTATGCTCAAAGGTTTTATAGCTATTGGTAGGAAATTCCGTCCACACTTACATTAACAGTCATTTCAGATGCATATCTCCTCTGTCCTCCTTGGACATGGGGGAAAAAAAATTAAAAAGCAAACTCACAAAAATATTTTTTTCCCTATTTAACATAGCTGTCAAAATCACATTGGGTTATCTGCTAAGACTTGTGAGTGGAAAGAGTTTTCTGTCCAACCAAAAATAAAGATTTGCCTCTTCCTAGCCACACAAGGCTTGATGAATCTTGCTTATTTCTCCTGCGTACAGGAAATGCACAAAATAGATCTTGTGGCTTAGTACTCTGTTGGTTTCAAGGATCTCTGGTCAAACCCTCCATAAATACTACAGAAATGTTACTATCACCTAAATTAAGACCGAGAAATCACAAACATCTTTTCATAACGGGTTGAGGCACCACATTCACAGAAATAACTTAGAAGAACTGTAGAATTGTGTCTGGTCACTTCTGGAAAATTTTAACTACTTGCACAAAGCCCAGTAGCTCTTGGGCAGTGATTCAGAGCTTGGTAATGGCAGCACCTTTACACTGAAAGATAAAAAGGAATAGATATTTTGAGATGCCAGTTTTGTCCTTCACTTGAAGCAAAGACAGAAACACTGACAGCCTGAACAGTCTCTGCTGAAATATCAGACTACCTGACAGCAAGATGTTATGCGAAAAGTTCATTCTTTCTCAGATGTCAATGTACACCTTTGAAGAGAAATAAACCTTCCTGAAATACAGCAGCCTCTACTGGTTGTGCATCACACAGGGAAAAATAAAACCCGAAACATTCACTATGGAGTGTATGCCTAGCTCATCCTGAAAAATACTATTATGAAAGTGCATACAAAACACTTTTCTATGGCAACCACAGATACACTACCACACCTGGTCTAAATACCAAGATTAGTATGCAGTGCCACAGTCCAGGCAACATCCAGGGGAAAGTATTTTTTGGATTTCAATACCCAGACTCCAGTTAAAATCATATGTATCTGGCTGCTATGCAAACACACATACACTTATTGCCCGTAAACTTTACCATCTGAGAATAATGCATAATGCATAGTCCTCCAATATGTCAATATAACTCTAACTTGTTTTACTCTGGAAACTTAAATGCTCCCCCATTAGGTCAAGACAGCAATGAACTCCTGAATCTCATTTATCACTTGCCACTGAAAAAATTTTAAGTTAATGCACTTGAAACAGAATAAACTTGAGTCTTTTCTAGTACAGTTCTACAGTTCTTCAACAGGACTAGGCAGAACTGCACACCACTGCCAATGCACTTTATAGAAAGCAAACCCTACACACAACACATCTAGTCATGATGGAGACAATAGATCTAAGCAGCAAATCCGAAAATAACATTAAGTATTAAATGCACAAAACCGCATCAGCCACAAACGCTACCGGAGGTGTTAGGCTGGAATACAACAACTGCACACCCTGGGCCCACCAGAGTAGGGGAGCCAGAGGAGGCTGCCCTGACTGGGGAATGCCCAGCACACTCAGTGCCACGGGCACACAGCACAGAGGAAAGAGGGAGGCCATCAAGAGCAGCGGCCCAGCGCCCCGCCCGCACTCACCCCGCAGCCCTGAGCGGTTCCTGCGCGGGATGGCGGGGGGACGCGCCATAGCGGCCGACCCGCGCCTTCTCGCCCAGGAGCTCGACGGCGGTGACGGCCCCGCCGATGGTGAACCAGTCTCGGCTCTGCTCCTCGGTGAGTTTCCGCAGCATGGCGGCGGATGGCGGCGGATGGCGGCGGATGGCGGCGGATGGCGGCGGATGGCG
>VZUI01035655.1:0-17948 GCA_013401135.1 Cettia cetti | reverse complement strand
TTGGAGGGAGGGGATTTGGATTCCACATTTCCTAAGGAGGTCCTGCCCCTCCTTAGCAGATACCTGTCTTTCAAACCAAGACAGCAAGGCAGAACCAAAAGCATGGCCATTTCATTATATGACGGAGCTCTCTAGTAGAAGTAGTATTTGACAGGTCCTTGTGAACCACTGTGCCCAACAGGGAACCTTGTGATGCTGAAGTGCCTTGACCAAACCATCTGTTATTGTCAGGGTATCCCTCCCATAACTTAAGTTACTGTCCCTCAGTGATTTACCTTTGCATCTAGTTAGATGCTTCATACTCTCTACCCTGCTGTTTTGCTGGTGTTTCCAGGCCCTCTTGTGGAAATGGCACTTTCTCCCTGTGTCTATGCCTCTGGCATGCCAGCTCACATGGTAGCCCAGCCCCTTCCTGGCCAGCATGCTGAGCTGAGGACAGCAGTGTCCCAGCTAGGAACACAAGCTTTGACTTCCCTCCTTACTCTGAGCAGCAATGCCTGGGGACTATGGAGGGTCATACCTTTAGCCAGTGAAGACGCACGTCCAGAGGTCAAAAGGCTTCTCTGCTGCCTCTAGAATCTTTGGGAGCCTCCAAGGCCTGCCTCGTGGGATCAGGTTGTTTTGACTTTGCATGTAGCCTTTGTATCTCATTCACCCTGGTGTTATTTCAGTTTTATGGGATATGAGTCCATCCAGCCCTTTACTGACAGGAAGAGGGATTTAGAGCCTTTAGACTGCCTTACCCTGCTCTGTAGGGGATGCCCAGACATGTGCTGCTGAGTTCTCTCCAGGAATAGGCTCAGCTAATGCAGGTCTTGTAAGGACATCTAGCCTACCTGTACAAACCACTCAGGAGATTCTGCTCATTAGCCTTTAGCTACACTTTGGCCTTTTACACACCATAAGATCCTTTGCTGCCCTTTTTGGAACTAGAGGTTCAACCAATGATTCCAACATTTCAAAAAGTACTTTAGTGCTTCAACTACTACAGAAAGCTATGCTGTCCTGAGAATTTAGTCAATATTGTAGTAGACTATTAAATATCCACTGTGTGAAAGACAGCCTCATGTTCGGAGTACTCACTTGACTAATCCAACAAATTGACTTTTTTGTACACAAAGTGGAAGACTTCCAAGAGTAGAAGCAGAAAATACCCTTGCAGAGTTTCTCAAGGTCCCCAGGGAAAGTGGTAGGCAGTAAGTCAGACTCAACTCAGAACACAGCACTAGGGATGAGGTTTGGTTTGAGGATAATGCTATACCCAGGCCCCTCAGTTTCCTCACTGCCCCACAGGGTCTGTACCTCTATATTCATTAAAAATTACCCAAACTGAACTGAAGAAATGTATTTCAGGTTGAACAAAATACATAATTCAAATCAAATGGATTTGTATTTTTTTTTTTTAATGGCATCTGAGTGGTGCAGTGTCTGCCACAGTTTACCAGTGAATGAAGCCATGTGCCTTAGAGGCTGGGGGTAGAAATCTGCTGTTGACCTCCCTGCAGGAGGAGACTGGTCCTGGAGGGATAGGTGATGCCTTAAGTTTTAGCTTTCATGTTTTCCAGATTCTGTGCTGCCTAGGGGTGTAGTTCTGAGGCTCATATTAAGTGCTGGTAAGCTCTCTTCACAGAGTAGGTAAACAAAACAAATACTTTTTCTGATGAATACCAAGGACAACGAGTACAACTTTCAGGCCCGAAAGCATAAAAAATGGTGGATTGAAATAGGTTAACAAGAAGAATGGCATTTCACAACCCAAAGCTGTAATTGTACAATTAAACCCCAATATACAAATGGACCAAAACTTATAAAAGTGTGAGACCTCATGACCGGTCATCCATTTTGTGACCATTTAAAGTCCACCTTGAGTGTAGCCCTGGTCATGCTCTTGTCCTGCCCAAGGTGTACCCTTAAATGTCCTTCAATAATTATCTACTTTATTCTCTAGCTTTGTCCAGTCTCTGTTCCAGGTCAGCCTTCCCAAGGCATCAGAGGAGCCCCTGGTGTGACCCTAGGTTTGGCACCAGGGCCCCAGTGTGGGGAGCTGGGTGCCCGAGCTGTGGTGGAAAGGATGTATTTCATTCCCTGTTTATGAGTGGCTGCCATGTCACGCTGGCCTGTGGTGGGTGCTGGGGTGACCAGAGGTCCTGCTCTGGCAACATCATTTACAGTCACAGCAAATCTGGAGCTTTGGAGAATTTACCTGTTAAATTCTGCCGGAGTGGATGGCATTTTTCAGACGCCCCTGACTCCATCAGCTATGGAAAGTTTTTAGTCACAGCACAGGGTAAACACCTTTTCAAACATCAGGGGTATGCTGCAGCATGGGAAATTGCTAAAGCTGCAATGGGAAATATTTTAATATGGGAGGGGAGGGCAGTTCCTTAGCCTCTTTTTGAACATCATGTTTTGGCTGTATCAACCAAGGATAGAAAGATTGAAGGGTGAAAAAAAGTTATACAGTTGAATAAAATCATCAGCAAGTGAAAATAAGACCTTGAAACAGCAAATCTCAGGATATATTTAGTTACATCTGTTGCTATCTGTGCTGCCTGTCAAAACAAGAGCCTGTTTCATATCCCCCATGTTTCTGACAAGTTCTGTGTGAGGTGTTCTTGGCCCAGCTTTGCAGTTGAGGGAAATGCAGCTGCCTCCAAGATGGTTGCAGCACTGGGGAGCAACAGATCAGGGAAGGAACATGGATACATTCATCAAGCCTGTCTTTAGAGTAAATTTTAAGTAGACAGAAGTTAAATATTTAACTGAAATGTAGTCAGGATTCCAGCCCCCTGTGTAAAACAAGCATGATCAACTTTAAAAGGTAAAAGAGACTTGTATTTCTCTTTGCATATTTTGTTCAAAATTATTGAAACATATTAGAGAAAATAATTCAAACTTGTAAAAATCTTTATAGGAAGAAAGGGAAATCTCATAGCAGCTGTAGCGGAGACAATACTTTTGACTTTTCACTTTTCTGAGATAATTAAGCTAAATAATCAGAATGTATATATGTCTCCAGGCAAATACTTAATCATCTACTTTGGCTGTTGTTACTGTGCGGGTAGTTCTTTATAGTCATTTGCCAGTGATGAGTGGAAAGCAATATTTCTAATGTTCATCTTCCTTCAGTGCTCTGCTGAGTGTGCTGAACTGCAGATAGCACACTGTGGTGTATTAATGGTGTGAAGGGATTTATGGTCACTGTTCCCATTTGAGCTCATGGAGATAATGTGCATTCATAAATCCTGCAAGCTTCCAGATGCCAGAATGCTTACTAACTAGCAGACCTGTCTAGAAAATATTGGGAGACATACATTTTTTTTCTTAATTTGCTTCAGTATTGAGGTTCCCTGAAGAAATTTGTCTGAGCTGAAAATACTTTGGTGAGTATAACCAAATTATAAAGTATGGATGGCAGGTGGTTTCTGTGCATGGTTAAAGCTCCAGATTTCTAGCCTGCTCCAAAGAAAACCTAAAATCCCAACCTGACACCTCATCCCAAATGTATTCTTTGTGAGACAGTCATAGGAAGAGCAATGGGGACAGTCAGATCTCCATGGCAGCCAAGCCAGGAACTGCCAGGAGATTGCAGAAGATCCTTGCCATGAGTTTACCCGTATATAAACTCATGCAGACCTTTCCTACGCTGCCAAAGACAATCACAGGAGGTAAGGATTGAGTGCTAGTCTCAGGAGTGGTCTGAGTGGTAGCCCTTGCAAGCCAAAGAGGCTTAAAACAAGGGTGAAGACAGCCAGCCCCAGGTGTGAGCAGAGCACTGATATCGTGCAGCCTTGACCCTGGGGCCCCAAGCTGCAGGAAGCTCTACCAGTATCACACAGGCTGAGCAGCGTATTTCACAAGTTCATAGACATACTGGTGGGAAGGGACCCCAGGAGGTTTCTACTCTAAGCCTCCCACTCAAAGTGTTGCTATCACCAACACTAGATCAGCTTGCCTGTGGCCTTGGTTAGCAAAGTCTGGTGCAACCCCAAAGATGGGGATTCCCTGTCACCTGTTACCTGGTTCCAGTTTTTCGCTACCCTCAAGGTAAATGAATTTTTCCCAATGTTCAGCCTGACCTTGCTAAGCTACAGTCTGGGACTTTACCTCTTTTAGATATTTGCCACTTCCAAAAATTGTTTGTTCTTTGCATCTGCCTTTTCAAAGGGGGCTATTAGAACCCACTTAGCCTCCCCTTTACCAGATAAAGCAAGCCCAAAGTCCTCAACTTTCTCTGTATCTCGTAAGTTCTGGCTCCTTGATCATCTTGGTAGAAGTTTTGCAATACCCTTCTTTAACTGGGGCCCCAAAAATGGTCCAGAAGTGCCACAAGTAATCTGGTTTTACTGCAGAGGATTTCTTGACAGCCTGGATTCTGGTATGAGTTCTCAGGCATTACAAACACCACAAAGAGGTGTTTGCCATGTAGAAGCATTCTGTGCATGTGCATATTGATTATGCATCAGGCAAATACTGCTTTGGGCCTTGTAGGTTGGGATGGTACTGAAGCACAATCTCAGCAGATGCCTCTGAAACATCCTGGAGAATGGGAATGGAACCTGATTTAAAAAAATGCATTGGTTGTAGACTACAGCTGACATACATGAGCTGCCTGCATTACTGTGAACCCCAGTGATGACCAAAAGTTTTAAGATTGCCTTTTGTTAGAAAAGGTAGTCAGACCAACACATTTTTTCATTCAAGCACTAAATAATATTTTTATTGCAATCCTTTTCAAATTCTGTAAGTTTTGTGCAACTAAGCCTGATTAGGTCCTTAAATGTATGGTTTCTTTATGCTATATAACAAAAAAAAAAATAAAATTGTGATCTAGAGCTGTATTTGGAAAGAATATAATTCTGGTGCAATTTCAAAGAGGACTGAAAATAATTGTTTTAAATGTATGTGTTAATTAGCATTTCTATATTACTCATCCTTGAACACTGAAACCTTTGAAGCTCTGAAATGATTTGCTAGAACTTGGACAGATTGTTAAGAAGAAGAAGAAGGTATTTCCATCATTTGGTCCCAAGGCCAAGTTCTTTAGTACTGCTGAAAATGCAGTTTTCTTGGCACAAATAGAGACATTTTCTTTTAACAAAATTAGGCTTTTCTGGCATACTCTAGCTGGCAGCTCTGAGAAACTTTACAACATCTGAGGAAAAAAATGACATGGGAAAGGAAAACAGGCATCTGACACCATGTCTGGCCTTTGCTTATGGGTTTTATTTGGAGGATGCAGACTTCTCCTTCAGCTCTGTTGCACACTCCATGTGCTGTTCATACCAATTCCTGTGGTTATGGCCAGATGTGACCAGGGGCAGCTCTGTACTTTTCCAGCAGCCCACCTGCATATATCCATCTCTCCACCTGCCAAGACACTACTGTGGGACACAAACCCCCAGTCCTGCAGTACACCATGTGATTCATGGGATCTGAGTAGTTTTGCCATCTCTGTGGCATAAGATTCTTTCCTCATGATGCAAACTGTGCCAGTGTGTATATGTGCACTGCAGATATCTTTGAGGTGGAATCAATTTCAAGTAAAGCTGGAAGTCTGAGAGCTGACTGGATCTAAAGTAACTTATGTGAGCTCCCTTTCATAGTCATGGGACAGAAATGGGGACCCCTGGAGGGTGCATCACCCTCCCTGTTTTGCCTGTTGTTCCTGACTGACTCACGAGAAGCTCTCTAGCTCTCTAAGGTTGACAGCTGAATGACATGGCTCAAGTTGTGTAATCACAGAATCATCAAGGTCAGAAGAGACCTTCAAGACCATTTAGTGCAACCATCAACCCAGCACCACCATGATCATGCCTAAGCCACATCCAGACACCCCTTGGACACTTCCAGAGATCATTCCCTCTACCCCACCATCTCCTCGAGCAACTTACTCCAATGCCTAATCACCCATACACTGAAAATGTTTTTCTAATGTCTAATCTGAACCTGAATCTGTTTGTTGGGTTTTGGGTTTTTTTTTGTTTGTTTGTTTGTTTTGGTTTGTTTTTAATATTTTGATATCTAATCTGAAGTTAGAACCAGTAGACCTCCCTTCTGGGGTTTGAATTGAAATAACATTCTCTTAAAATTCTGTCCAGGTAAAAAGTCATGGCTGTTTCTTTGTACAGCTTTTCACTAAGTGATTCTGGCTTATTCCTTTATTCTTCCCACATCCAGGCACAGGCTTAGTTTTGACAGGTTAGAGACTGGAGCCAAACAATTGTGGGTAACAATCAATAGAGATCCTTGTTGAGGTCACAATCATAAAACTGTATCACTAGGATATAAAAACAGAGGATGCAGACATTAAAATTAATGTTTGTGAAAGATGTGCCAAAAATTAATTTATGAGGCAAGTAACGCTGGTTCAGTTTTACTGATAATTTGTTTATATTACGCCACATTCCTTCACTTGCGGTTGTGACATATCACTTATTTCTTTAGGGCTATTCCAGCAAGTAGAAGACCATGTTAAGTCCTAACAGGACCTCTGGGACACAAAACACTCTCTAAATACTTCAAATTCATTTGTCTTTAAAAGCATTAAATAAATCATGAACTAATCAGACTCTTCATTTAATTTTGCCTGTAAGCCATATGTATTTTTTGAGTTCAGTCTCCTTATCATACCAACCTTTTCCAGCAATTATTTTCTAATCATAAGATGCAACAACAAATGAAGCACCCTAACTGTGTTTCTAAAATGCAGTAAAAAAAATTCCTTAGAATGTTAAAACCATAGCATACCTCATCACACCGTTTTTAATACCTGTGTATATTTGCTATAGGAAAAGTAACACAGCTAGAGAATATTAATAAGAGAAGAAAAAGGTCCTCACAATCATTCACACATATGGAGAATCAATTTTTCTTTCAACCAATGATGTCACCTTCCTAGAACAAAGTGCTGAGGAGGGCCAAGGAATAATGGAATAATTCATCTTGGAGTCTTTCTTATTTTTCAGTGGTCTGGTTTGTAAGATTTGTAGTTGTTTTTACCGTACGTGTACCCGAAACAGACACAAATGCTCATTTTAGGAAAGAAAACCATCAAAAATAGTCAGAATTTCACAGATTTCAGATTGAGGTATTCAAACAAATGTGCCTATCTCAGTTTGCTGTGCAGCAACACTCCCAGGTGAGTGTGTTGCTCTGCACAAGCCCCAGTGAGTCAAGGAGAAGGGCTGAGCATGGGGAGGTGTAACACGCTGTTCAATGAGGATTTAGCTCAACAATATAAAAGATGTGGGGCCTCAAGAAAGTAGCATGATTATTAAAAAACAAATGGCCAGCCCATCCTGCATGTGGTCTATACGCCTAAGCCTACTATCAAAAACATAAGGAAGTCATGCAGTGAAAACTGTGTGTGGCCCAACATAATCAGAAAGGGAAAAGACTAGAAGAGATTACCTGAAAGAGGGAACAGAGCACCCATAATACATGGGTTCAAATGTAAACAGAAAAATAAGAGAGCTTCTCTTTATAAGAGAAGTAAGTGTGCCTGGAGAAGGGGTATAACAAAAAGCTGAAAAGCAAGAATGCAGTCAGGAAACTAGTAGGAGCACTTGATGGCCAACATGTCAGAAGAACATTTACAGATGATGAAGCCGGAGTAGCAAAGATCAGTGGATTTTTTATGTCAATCTTAGCACAGAAGACCATGAGGAGATTCTTTGAAAATAGGTGAGCAGAGCTAGATCAGGTTGAGATGAAGAGACAGGGTATAGCAGTCTAAACAAGAAAAGCACATCCTATCAAGTAGTGAGATTGGGATATCATTAATTTGGGAGTGCTGAGGAGCTCCTATGCACCATTAGGGGGTTGTGGGCCAAAGGTGTATGAGTTGTCATTACAAACAGCTGCTTGCTAGAGACCTTGTGGATTTTCAGTGGAACTTCTATCTGCAAAAGGGCTCCAAAAAGGCACTATTAATCAGTGCCTCTGACTTCCAACCCTGGTAAGATGGCAAACTCTGATGCAGAATGGGATCTTTTGACCACATGGGTTAGCATTATTTTTTTGGGGAAACTCAGTAGAGCCTCTGTGAAGAGAAGAACACCCAAAGGTGCTCTGGGAGGGTAGTAAAGGGAGCATGCTGATAAAGGGTGCATTCTTATTTGGATATAGCAAGTGTAGATTTGCAAACAGCTTATGATAAAGTTCCATACTGAAGGTTGTGAAAGAAGTTATGTTGCTATGGGACTGCAAATAGGTCCTTTTTGGACTGAAAGCTGGTTGAAGGATTGGAAACAAACCACAATTCCTAATGGTAACTTTCCAAATTCTAAATATCAAGATTTTTCAAAACAGAAAGTATTTCTTTACAAGGTAGGAAAAATTTCTTCATGGAAAGGGTTGTCAAGCCCTGGAAGAGGCTGCCCAGGGAAGTGGTGGAGTCACCATCCCTGGAGGTATTTAAAAGTGATGTAGGTGTGGCACTTGGGGACATGGTTTAGTGGCAGTGCTGGGTTAATGGCCAGATGCAATGATCTTGAATGTTTTATCCAACATAAATGACTTTATGATTCTAAGTGAGTAGTCATTTCTTTGTTACTTAGTTGTCCCAGGAGGTTGCAGAGGTACTTAACCAGAGGAGATTCAAATAGAAATGGAGTGGATTTATAGACAATGGGTTCAAAACAAGTACTAAAGGGGAAAGACAGGTATTTACTCTTTGACATCCCTCATCTAGATTAGGAATTGACAGCATATGATGAGCAAGTAGGATGGGAAAGAACACAGAAAATGGCCAGGTGTCAGTGCCCTTGAAATAGCTTCTCCTATTGCTGTTGTTGCTGTCTTTTTCACTAGAAAAAGTCGGAATTCTGAAAAAAAATATAGCTTGTTAAAAATAATTTTGTTTCTAATCTCACCCAAGAACTGAGGGCTGTGAGGAGGGGAGTTTATGTTTTTAGGGAAAGGAGGCATGCCAATCACATTTAAATGAACACAAGCAAAAATGGGGAAAATCAGGGGTAAATCTAACTACTCCTCAGGTACAAGTCTGACACCTGAAGCTCTCAATGAAAACAGCAATGTAGACTCCTTGCTGGCATCATAAAACGTCAGCTGGGATTACAGATGGCACACAGCCAACAGAGTAAAATATCCTCAATCTTTTGTGTTGAACAAAACTTTTCTCTAACTTTGTCTTGACATGAAAAGGAAATCCAGCTGAAGAGGATATTTGGCTTTATCCCACTATGTCCCTTCCTTCCCTGTCTTGGTTTCATCCCTGCTGTGCCCTGTGAAGCCTGTGCTCTAATCCATCCTGGTACTCCTCTATCCCAGGAACCCCCTGGGGCAGATTTCTTCCAGGCAGCTCGTGGGAGTACCTGTGGAGATCAGGCTTGTGAGTGGAAACTGTATTGTCCAAGTGTAACACAGAGAAATTGTTTTCAACACTTGGAATTCCTGCCTTAGCAACTTGTTTGACTCCCTCTCCCTCCTTCCATCCTATCCACCTCAATGGGCACTCTTCAAGTCATCATTTGTCTCCATCTGTACAAATCCCAAAGCTGACCTGGCACTCACCTCCCACAAACTTACCTGATGAGTGTTTTAAATTTCATGGTTGGTACTTGCTTCTGACATTTGGTACATTTGAAAATCTTGCCTTAAAACACATTTTGAAGTTAAAGCTGTTTTTCTGATTTGTTGTTCCCAAAGGATTTCTCCCATTCCAGGTGTTCTCTGATTTCTACTGGAAGAGGGATTAACACTTGGACTAATGGCTGGGTGATGCCCCTTGATGCAATGGTGTTGAGAACCAGATGCTATTTGCACTTTCACTGCTGTATGTGCAGCACTAATATAGGAAAGTTGTTCACAGAGACACTTCCCAGTCTTCCCAACTCAGCATGGATTGTGTCATTCAGCTCTGCTGGAAACCTCTAACTGGAGGCATTAAAAGATTTTCCTCTAGAGAAAAATGCAGGCACTAGTGGCTTGATCTAAGTTCTTCCACTGTGTCTGTGTCTCTTTCTGAGTGTGAGTTGTTCCACATATATATTTGCTGGGCAATGTAGGGTCAAATGAATTTACAGCAGATAAACTTGTGCCTTTGAATGTGCCAATTTTATTTATATGTAATAATTTTTTTTTCTTTTCATATGTTGATCTGAGGATTATTAAATTGGTATTAGAAAACACTACATTGCAAATGTTATCTTTATGGCTCTGTGCCCAAGATGCCTTAATGATGGAGAAAAGGAAAGAAAATGGAATTAATGCATTCTGTCAAAATTAGGTGCTTGGTTGCTATAAACCTCCATATACTACTGGGAGACCTGGTAAAAGTTCTTAACTACTGGTTTCAGTACACACTTAGAAAATGTTGGAATGTATTTTGGATACACTCTTCTTGTCCAGAAGACTCCTAAAATCTTGACAGAACAGAAAACTGTTTGACAGTTCCTATTTTGGAAGTTGGGAGAGCTGGAGGTGGTTTGCTGGATTAGAATGTGCACCACCAGCATCAGTGCAGAGCCTGGCTTATCTTCACAGCCACAGAGGCCATTTGTAAAATCACACTATCAGCACTAGCATGAAGACAACTTAGAAGAGCTTCAAATATTCTGTGAAAAAAACCCCCACCATTAATTCATATTCAAAAGGAGTTGCTCCACTGCTGATATAAAGGATGGAGTTTGTCTTTGGGATGAGAACTGTGATGAAAAACCTTCTGGGACCGTGTCTTCATCTTCACAAAGGTTTTATGAGAGCCTGCTGATTCTTACAGATGCTCCAGAAATACTAGCTGAAGAAGATCTCTGCATCCTGTTTTGTTCTCAGGGGACCATAACAAGTCCCTGATGGTTCAAACTCTCTCCTTAGATGTCTGGAGGCAGACTCTGACTTTGGGTTGCTGAGATACTTGTGATGAGTGTGTAGAGCTGATCTTGCTGGTCACTGAACATTCTGGAGGGAGTCAGAAATGAGTGGTTGCGGCTAATCCAGCAGTGTGGAGTAAGCACAGAACTCGTTCCTTTGGCAAAATTACACAACTGTTTAAACCCAACAATCAGATCTTTCTGGACTAAGACAGTGTACCCTACTTTGGGCATCCCCCACCCCAAAGATCTTACAGGAAGGATCTTATAAATGCCTCCAAAATAATTGTGCTTTTGCTGGTGCAGCATGTATGGGGGGAGATTTTGTAAGAGATGGGGGGCTTAGGGAATCAGGACAGTGAGATGAAAGGGATGTGAATTCTAGGTCCTCCTAAGCTTTCATGGAAAAGTGAATTTAGAACACTTCTCAAGAGAGATCAGACTGCTGGACAGTAAGCACCTTAGTGGCCATCCTCCACAGCAAGGGACCCATGAGGAATTACCTTGTCATCAGGGCACTCGGCAGAGAGGCAACCCCCAGGGACATAGGCCAGGTTTTTCTGCCCACTCTTTACAGCCTTGCTTGAGGATAAGGTATTAAATCCCTTTCCTGAATCTCATCCTTTATCCTACTGCATATCCAGAATTAGCAGATGAGTATTCTGAATAGCTTTCACCTCGTCCTTTTCTGCGACTAGCAGTAGCAGCAATTCTCATGGTACATTCTTCATCATCAAAGTGAAAATTTAACCCCAGTCAGGAGAATCACCTGTCTGAGAGCAGCATGTCCAGGTACATGCCAAGCCACAGGAGGATCAGCATTCACCAGCTTCCCTTACATCTTCCAGTGGTAAAAGTGCTGCCCAAGTGGGCCTTTCCCAGCCCTTCCTCCCCTCCTCTGCCAAGGAGGGCAATGCCACATCCCCTCCCAGTGTTGTGTCAACCCCCTCAAACTGCCACACACCTCACTTGAACTCCTTTCATTCAATCTGCTGCCCTGGAGGTTTAATAAAGGTAATGACACTTGTCTGCCCCAGGCCATCCCTGTAAGTCACCAAAGAGTGCTCTGATCTTTAAATCACACTGTAAATTGCCTACATATCTCTCAGATTTCGTTAGTTTATTTGTTTCAGTTTTCCTCTGCAGATCTCAGCTGGTGCTGGACAAGGGAGACCAGATCAGACCAGCCCAACCATGGATTTCAGCCAGCATGGCAAATCTGGAATGATTTATCTTTTTTCTTTTTTCTTTTTTTCCCAAGTAGAGCAGCAGCAAGTTTGCTTTTGAGCCAGCACTTCACAGTCCCTTGTGACTATCACAGATACAAAAATCATGTGAGGTTGCTTGGTAACACTCAAATGTAAGTATTGTACATGTCCCAAGGACTGCACTGTATTTAATCAAAAGTTACAAATACTATATAAACACACCAAATTCAGGGGAATCTGCTAATAATTCAACAGAGCAAGGGTAATAATGCTGCTCATAAATTTAAAACTCTCTACATATTAAACAGGAACTGCTGACAACATAACACTTACCATAAAATCTGTAAAAATGGGGGAAAATATGATTCTCTGGCCATTGATAAATCAAACACATGAAACCTATGGAGTAAACCCAAGAAACAGTGAAGGAAGTCTGCCAAAATCAAAGAAAACAGCATCCAAATTAACCCAAGCTAGATCCAGACTCAAGCTATAGCCACAGATCAAAACATTCCTCTGCATATAAACATCCTGCCATGGGGGCTGATCAACATCTCATATTAGTAATACTATATTCCCCAAGAAGGGCTTTCAAGGCACACATCAGCACAAAAGATGTGAAGTTCAAAGCCAACAATAAGAAAACAATTAGAAACAGAAATCTCCTGCTCAAGGACTCCACCAAGAATGGCAAGCTTTTTTATTAGCACAATAATCCCTGCAGTGGCAAGGAAGAACCCTTAGAGAAGTCAGAAGAGACAAAATAGTCTGCAAAAATTAGAATAACAATATGCTAGTGTACAATATTTTGTATGTTCCTAGTGGGAAACAAACTTCTACTTCAGGAGCTCCTTTTCTCTTCCCATTTTTCCTTTGTTTCTTAGATTTCTGGTGCATCTCTTAGAGAAAACATCCCATCGTAACTGTGATGGTGCTAATCACAAATTGTTAAAATAAACGTTGTCTTTAAAATAAAACAATGCAGTGGCTGTGCTGCTGGATCACATTCATCTGTCTTTCTCTTTTCTGACAACTGCTTCAAGTAAAGGGCTTTACCTGCCCCATCCAGGATTTGCCACCATTACTGCTGTTGCTCTAGTTACTTCAGACAACACTGGAATTAGTTTGTCTTTTCCAACATTTACTCTTCCCGTGATTTTTTTTTGTTTCCTTGGCAGATGTAATTTCAGTGAACTGACACTGAGGAACCACCAAAGAGAGATGTTTGCTCAGAGGTTTCCTGTGCAGTAATACAGTCCAGGGAGAACCGTAAGGCCACTGAGAACCTCTTAACTACAGGAGAGACTTCCCTCTCAGGGAGGAACCCAGAGACTGGCTGTAGTGAGACAGGTTTAACTCATCTAAGCAGCGTCCTTGAGAATCCACCTCTGCTTTTCTGGAAATGCAGCATCCACAGCCCTCATTTAATTAGGCAAGGCAATTAAATGGGAAGGCTTATTTGGGGGTGATCAACCATCCCCAAATATTCCACGTCTTTCCTATCAGCACTTTGATGTGCTGGGTCATAGGGATGTTGGAGAACTTTGGCTAAGATATAAGGGCAGATTTTTACTTTTCAAAACTGTTTGTTCAGAAATATTAAACAAGAGGAAACTGAGTAGTGGAGGAGGTATCTACACCCAAGGAGTGAGTCCCCGCGGTGATTTCTGTGGGTGAACGCTGTCCCATCGCTGATGGCCAGTGTCACTCCTCTCCTGTGCTCAACAGCCTGAGAGGGAAGGAAAGAATGGATATAGGAGGACCATGCTGCCCTTCATTTCACACCATAAGCTTTCTCCTAACTTCGTTTGAAAAAACATAAATCTCCCTGGAATGGGCTGTCAGTGAGCTTGTTTGGAGAGGGGGTTATAGAGAGATTGCCTTAGGCTAAAATCAACTTCCCCCTCCTTATTTGCTCAAATCTCTGGCAGCCCCTAGGAACCAAGCAACTTTGTAGCTGTGCCTTATTAAAAACAAGTTATATGGAACAAAAAGATCAAGTTTAAAAAGTGATAGGAGTGGTGACGTGTTCCAGACCTGGTCCTGAGCGGCAGGTGGTTAACGGGAACCTTCCAAGGAGCCGTGCTTGGAAAGGTGCCCCAGGTACGGTCTCTGCAGTCATATCTGTTAGCAATAACTTCTTCAGCAATTCTCTGAGGTTGTGAAATAAATATAGGCTCCAATAAAATAGATGGTGCTTGTATTTAATTATTACTGTGCTCAGAAAGAGCTTGCACGGTGTCAAGAGGGCCATAAGGTAAACAAAGAAAGTGAAATGTAACCTGAAGATTATTATGCAGCTATGAATTTTGATCGATTAAATGGTTGAGGAGAGGAAAAAAAATCAATGCAGGTCTTCTGCTCTGGAATATGACTGTAAATACTTTACTCATAAATCCTCCAAAGACACACCCCAAACCAATTCTCAAGTGGGCGTTTTCATTTTTCACTGACTGCCCCCAAAACAAAACCCATTCAATGAATTCCATCACAAAGCAAGATTTTTCCAGGGAACCAGCCTGCTATAATTTCCAAGTACAAAGCACAGGTATCAGCTCTGGTTGCAGGTTCTGCATTTGCTTACAGGGTGATGATGGTTGAGGTGGTGGTTTCTGCATTCACATTGGGTGCTTCACCCAGTCTTCGGTGAAATAATGACCTATGAAAGGAACAGTGAATTTGGGCAGTTGTGAATGAAGTGTGTTTTGGTAGTAATGCTAACCAACAAGATACCCTATGTCACAAATGTTTAGACAAACTCTGGTCTGTTAAAGGTTATTTCTGCTAAGAGGACAAAATTATTCCACCAAGAAGTTTTACTGTTGAATCATTCTGTTTACTTATTGAGACTAATGAAGCTCTGTTTCTTAAACAGAGAGAAATCAAATAGCAATTAGCCATTAGTTTCATTTGCTCTTAGTTTCAAGTGTCTGTCATCTCTCAGCACCTTATCTCTAGAGGTCTCCCTTTCAGCTTGTTCTGGGCTCTATAACCTTCCACCTTTTTTGCACATTGACATAAGCCTTCAGGGACGATGGCCAGTGACACTTCTTCATTAACATGTGTTTTTGATTTAGAGAGTTGTGCCACAGAAGACACTCTTATTTCAGTTATTTGGGTTCATAATAGAGTGTAGCTGTTCCTTGACAGTTTTGTGTGTGAATCTCAGCAGTTTGTAGCCCATCCATAACACTAATTCACTAGAAATGGCTGAGTAATTATAATGAATTAGCCATAAACTTTGTCATCAGCCAAGGTGGCTCTGCAAGGACATTGACTCAGAAGAAGGTTGGTAGCAATCACAGAAGTCAAAAACTGTATCACAAATGACAGCATTGCTTGAGTAAATAAAACCAGCGAAATATTTGGAAAAACTCCTCAAGATGACCCCAATTCCAAGCACCTCTACCCACAGGCTTCTGAACCATAGGTTTCAAATGGGATGAAGAGCTGAGTATTACAGATAGTATTCATTTTTTTTTCATACCATTGTATACACTACTTTTCAAAAAATGGGACAGTGCTGATTTTGTTGTTTCTACCTTAGAGCTTTGTCCAAATACAGTAACTTTTAAAGATATTTTCATTATTCTGTAATCATTTTGGCACTGACATTTACTTCCCTTCCAATCTAAGCTGGGATTATGGTAGGCAATAAAATGAAAATGTTAGCCTTCTTTTTCACTGTGCCCTGTCTTTTTTATTAAAGAGAAATTAAACACTGTAAGGAAACACATATTCCTTTAACCATCTTTAGATACTGTATCTCGTTTGGTGCTTTTGGTTGGAATAACAAATCATTTAGAAAAGGCCCAATCTGTTTGGGTGTTGTGGGGTTTTAATTGAACGCCTTGAATAAACTGTTATGAATCACAGTGCCACTGCCACTACAAGGGGAAGCAGCAGGTCTTGCAGCCAGGAGAGCACCATGTGAGACACACTGCCTGGGCCTGGTGACATATACTGTGGCTCGTGGGGAGCCACCACAGACTGCCTGGGGCTCTAGCACTTTATCTTGTCTGTAGCAGATGAAATGTAAAATTCCCTTTCGCAAGGAAGCCCTTAAAACTCAGGTCTGGTTTGCGCGTTTGACGCTAAGCGGCTCTGAAGGGCAGTGCCTCGCTGCTATGTGGAGCAGAGGAGGTCAGTGTGAAGGTCATGCCTGGCTTGCAAGGCTGTGTGATGGGTTCACTGGGACCCACCAGTGACAGGGGCTCACAGCTGTGATATGTACCAAGGGCACAGCCATTTCTGTGGGAGTGCTGGCTGCTGGGCCAGCCATGCTCACATACAGCTGGAAATTTAAAAGCAGATCATGCCCAAGGCAAGGTTCATCCCTGCAACACAACCGCATTGGAAAGAGCCTTGCATTTTCAATAAATGAAGATGAAGCTGTTGATAGAAAACCTCTAGTGTGCAAGCCTTCTCCAAACCCTCAGAGCCTGCACATTTTCCACATTCCCACTGAGCTTTTCACAAATGCTGGCACCTGTTCCCATGTGTATGCCTGTGAAGCAGGCAGGGGAACATGCTAGAGACTACGCTTGGAAGAAGTATCAATAAATATTTGTGAAGAAATGCTAAATTAGAGGATAGCAGAGGCCCAGTAAACGGAGACAGGAGAATACCACTTGGGAGAAGATGTACAGTGGAAAAAAGGGTCCATGTGAAGGTAAAATGGTTTGCAGACACAACTCATGAAGATGAGAGAAAGTTGGAAGACAAGAGAATGCAATGGGAAATAATGGGCCGCTGGGGAAGGGCATACCTGGCTGTACCTCTCCTAGGAAATTAAATGGGCCAGGGAACATCCTTTAGCACAGCATTTTCCTGTCTGCATTAGCCCTAGCTATTTATCAAGAGCAGTTTTCAAATGGCTACAGTTTTGGAGGCTAAAAGATCTACCTTTGGGTCCCTCTGGGTCAGCTGGCCTTTCTTTCATTGTCGAGTACAGAGACAACCCTTTTGTGTGTGTTTTTTAGATCATGTGCCATCTCAAGTGGTCCTGGGTGTGACTGAAGTGCCTGCAGAGTCATAAAGGGTTGCCCTGCTTCATTAAACAGGCAATTTGGAGTCTAGTCACACTGCTCACATGATGTGGGTTGGGTTATCTTTGTAACATGAAGGCAGGTCTCGGGAAGCAGGGAACAAAGCCCTACTCAGAGCACACACAGAAATTCTGGTCCTTGGTGCAGAGTGTTGCTTGGGGTGTGTATGTGTGTGCGCAATAGATGTTTCATCAAAATCATGTTTCATCAAAACTATGCCACAGTAGCTCAGGATTATAAGCCTGCTCCAAAATCCTGCTACAAAGGACTTCGATTTTTCTGTTTAGATGAGGTTGAAGAAGTCAAGTTGGAAAACAGAGGGACAAAGGCTGAAGGAGGATGAATGAGATAATCAAAGTCCAACACAAAGGTTTAATCAGAGACATGAGAAGAGCTGCAGAAGAGCCCAGAACCATCAAAACACACACAAAGAAAACATCAAATATGCTGGAGGCTCACCAAGGTGAGAACAAGAATGTGAAGCTCACTGGAGGTCCTGGAGGTGGACAGCCTCAACCATGCCATGTGGACAAACATAGTAGTTTAGGGTATCAGGAAAGACCTGGAAGAGGCATGGGAGGACAGCTCTGTAGGATATTAAAGACACAAGGAAGGGAGAGAGAAGGGTGTTCTCTGCATGTGCTATGGGAAAGGTCATCAGAGGGAATTTGAGGAAGAATGGAAAGATGCAAGAGAACATTTGTTTGATGATGTTGAAGAGGGAAGTCTTTCTCTGTAACAGCATTTACTGAAATAGCGGCAGGTTGCTGCAGAAACAATTCCCTCCCTCCCTCCCTCCCTCCCTCCTTCCTTCCTTCCTTCCTTCCTTCCTTCCTTCCTTCCTTCCTTCCTTCCTT
>VZUI01035645.1:0-10002 GCA_013401135.1 Cettia cetti | reverse complement strand
AGGATGGACATTGAGACGCTTGAGCGCGTCCAGAGGAGGCGCCGAGGCTGGTGAGGGGCTGGGAACACAAACCCTGTGAGGAAGGGCTGAGGGAGCTGGGCTTGTCCAGCCTGGAGAAAAGGAGACTCAGGGGTGCCCTTATCACTCTACAGCTCCCTAAAGGTGGCTGTGCTCAGGTGGGGTTGGTCTCTTTCTCCAGGCAGCGACTGACAGAAGGACAGGACACAGCCTCAGGCTGTGCCAAGGGAAATATAGGTTGGATATTAGGGTAAAGTTTTTCATGGTAAGAATAATAAAGTACTGGAATGGTCTGCCCGGGGAGGGTGGTGGAGTCACCATCCCTGGAGGTGTTTAAAAAAAGACTGGATGTGGCACTTGGTGTTATAGTCTAATTGAGCTGTTAGGGCATGGGTTGGACTTGATGATCTTGGAGGTCTCTTCCAACCTGGTGATTCTGTGATTCTGTATTCTATATTCTATATTCTGTATTCTGTATTCTGTATTCTGTATTCTGTATTCTGTATTCTGTATTCTATATTCTGTATTCTGTATTCTGTATTCTGTATTCTGCATTCTGTATTCTGTAAAGCAAGGAGAGGCACCAAAAGCTGCTGGACTTCCAGGCAAAATGGGGATTGGCAGTGTCAAAAGCCACGCCTTGGAAAAAGCATCCCTTGGTGGGGTGACCCTGCAGAGCTGTGTCACTGTGACACTGGAGTGTAGGCAGTCTGAGTGCCCAGGGGTCTGTGCAGGGCCTCAGGAGAGATTTCCTGGGAAGAGCAGGGAGATCCTGTGGATGTGATACAGAATTCGTCATAAGTGATGTCTGTAACCTGTGAACATTGCCACCCCTGCTCTCCCCCCTCCAGCCTTGACAGGGCCTGCAAGGATTTGCTGTTCAGCTCAGCTTTAAAAGAGTGCGGTCAGAGCAGCTCCAGCTTCCCTCAGAGCAGCTGGGAGCTGCCAAAGGGAAGTGCTGCAACTGGCCTGGCAATAATTGGGATTTTGGTGGGCCCAAGAGGCTGTTCTGGGAAGGTTCAAGTGTTTGTGGTCTCCCTGCTAACCCCAGTGTCCTCAGCTTTTGTCACTTCCTGAAGAGGTTGTTTGGTTTGGTTTTGGTTTAAAAACAATTTATTAGCTTCTCTCCATTCTCACAAACCCCGAGTTATTTTTATCTTATTCTGCCTCAGGGGGATAAATTGATATTGCTTAACTTTGCAAGGCCTGTTTATGCCTCATTTTCTTACAGGATCTCACACCAGGAGAGCTGATACCCTCTGGTTACAGCTCTGGGAAAACAACTCAGCTCCTCTCAGCTGTGTGAACACATATATTCCACATGGAAAATATTCCCCAACATCTGTGCTCTCCCAGCTTCCTCACCAGCATTGTTCCTTCAGTGTCCTTCCAAATTTGGGCTGAATTCCAGCAATATTGGTGTGTATTAGCTGCTAGAAATTAATCATGGAAAGAAATTCAAGGTTTGCCCAGCACCTCTTAATGTAGCTTGGCACATCCAGAATTTCTTGTAATTCCACTTTTTTTCCCTCAGTAAAAAGAAGAAAGAATATGAGAATTTATCTGGAATTTTCTACCACTGCTATGTTACAACCAGGGTAATCTTACAATTATATCTTCATTGTCTCAGTACAAATCATGATTTAAATGATTAAATAAATCTTAGCAAGGACATAGGATTTTCAGGACTTTGGTCTATGTGTGGTTCTCATGAACATGAAATAGATTTGGACCTATCCCTGAAAAAACTGAATTCCCAAGGGAGCTGTGAATTTTGCATATTTAATTATTACAGAAGCATTTTTGTTTGGCATTGTTCTGGCAAGTCTATATTTTATAAGGCCTCTGATAATTTATAATAATAAACGTTTTTTCAGCAACAGCTGGTCTCAAATCATTATCTTATCAAAGACTACTTATTTACCCCACCACATTTTGAGCTCTTGTGTATTTGCTTTTCTTTCTCTAGACACAGTGTTTTATCTGGAAAGCAGTCAAGCTCCCTTTGCAAATCATTGACAGCACATTAAGGTCACATTTCTGGAGCAGATTTTGGGTAATGCTGGAGCATTGAAGCTCCACCACCTGCAGTATTTGTGGCATCCTCTCTCTCCATGGATGCTGGCTGCTCTCAGAGACACTGTGACCTTCCCACTGAGTTGTTACCCTCTGAAAAAAAGAGATTTATTGCATTGGCAGCAGGCTGGAGGCTCTGGAGTGATGTCAGTGGAGTCCTGCTCCTGGCACCGTCAGGGAAGAGGAAACATTGACAGAGCCTTGATGTCACATTCCTTTGAAATTTCTGACAGGCCCCACATCCAGCACTCCCATGGAGACAGGTCTGCGGTGGAACAGGGATTGAGATGATCCCCATGGCAGGAACTCAGCTAAAAGCTCTTGGTCGAGAGGCAGGGGGTGGGTGCTGGCTCTGCTCTGCCTTCCCTCCTCTGGAAGCAGCTCCTGGGGGGAATCTGGGGTGCAGCACGGCCTGAGGGGGTCACACAGAGCTGGCCGAGCTGCGGCCCCCTGACACTGGCACCATCTGCCCCTGCAGGAGGAGGTGCTGGGAGCACAGCACAGCTCCACTCCTGCTTTCTGGGAGGTGCTGCCTTTGGCCCTGGCTGGAGGAGACCTTACACTGCTCATAAAAATCGCGGGGTCACAGATTCATGGGATGGTCTGGGTTGGGAGGAACCTTAAATCCCACCCAGTGCCACCCCTGCCCTGGCAGGAACACCTCCCACTGTCCCAGGCTGCTCCAAGCTCTGACCAGCCTGACCTTGGGCACTGCCAGGGATCCAGGGGCAGCCACAGCAGCTCTGGGCACCCTGTGCCAGGGCCTCACACCCTCACAGGGAGGAATTCCTGCCCAATATCCCATCTAACCCTGCCCTCTTCAGTTTAAAGCAACTTCCTGCACCTCATACACTCCATCCCTTGTCAAAGGTCCCTCTCCATCCCCTGCAGGTGCTGAAAGGCTGCAATAAATTCTCTCTGGAGCCTTTTCTTCTCCAGGCCAAACATCCTCAGCCTTTCCTGGTAGGAGACAAGGAAAGATCTGAGATCTGAGCGTTCTCCTGACCAGAGCAGAAAAGGGAGAAATGAAGCCATCATTCAGCTGCCCAGGGTTAATCATGGGAACAGAGGAGATTTAAGTTCAGATCCATCCTCTTTATTTGAAGCAGAGAATTGAACTTGACACCTCTCTTCATCCCAAATCGGAGAGCATTAACCATGAGACCAGAGAGTCAATCCCTCAGTTTTCCTCTACCTTCATCTCAAGCACAATTGAAGCTGACATTATTTAAACACAGAAGGAAATACAGAGGAGATTGGGAGCACCCAAGGTGCTGGAGTGGCTGCAGAACTTTCTGTGGGAGCAGCAAACCTGAGCTCAGATGAAACAGAAAACAGAAAATGCATAAAGCTGAGATCATATCACAAAGTGACATCTGCGTGTGAGATGTGTTTTCACTGACATCACACAGCTTGAACCAAATGGATATTCAATTTGGACATTTTTTTTAATCAATTCTTCACATTTTTAACTGAAAAAAGAAATGATGACATGAATTAAAGATAATAGTGGGATTGGTAACACTACTATTGATCAAAAAGCAAAATAAATCTCCTTATTGAATAAATTACAGCCAAGGCATGACCTTCATCACCAGACTTTTTACCTGCTGTGGAAGTTGTTTGGATACATAATGCTTTTCCGAAATAGTTTAAAATATGATCATTTGAAGAGCCACCTGTTTTGTGAAGGTGTTAACATGCCAAGAATTGCAGCCTTACATGACATTCAGATCCCTGGGAGCCTCATATTCAAACAAATCAGAACATCATTGAACTTCATTTCTTCTGGTCAGAGATCATCAAATTTATAGAGCGAGAGCAAAATCATTCAAAGGGGAATGAATTCCAAAATGCAAATCTCAAACAGGAATCCAGAGGGGTTTTTATTTTCCCTTTGCTGTTACAGTTTTGGGGTTTAAGCCTGGCTTCAGCCCTCCATCCTCCAGCACAGCTGGGTGTTTGATCATGAGAAATGCACACAAAAGGGCTCCCAGCTCTGGCTCCCACCCAGGAGCACACACACCCTGCTTGGAGCTGCCCAATTCACACCAGGGTGAGTGCAGACAGCAGCCCCTGCCAGATGGAATCTCTGCACAGGGATCATCAGAGAGCCCTCCTGTGTTTGTGAGCTGAGTTAGAGGAGCTTCACAGACTCTTGGGCTGCCCCTGGCGTGGATAGAGCTCAGGAGAAGTTCCTCTCTGCAGGAGAAATGCCATTTGCAACAAACATCAAAGCGTGCTCAGTTATTTTCCAAGTGACTGCTTGGGCTCCTCTTTCCTTTCATGTCACTCAGCCTCACCCAGGAGCACGGGCTGTGGCAGCTGAGGCAGCAGGAACCTCAGCTGATGGCATCCTCTTGCCTGGCTTTTCTTGCCAGGTCTTGTTTTCTTCTCCAATCTCTGCCTGCTCCAGCTCTGAGTCCTTCCTGCTGCCCAGATCCCCACAGAGCCTCCCCCAGACACGTGTACAGGCTCCTCTAACAACAGAACAAACCTTGGGAAGCCTCAATTTTTGGTTCCATGCTCCAAGCACTCCCCAAATCCAATTTGTGGTGAGACTATTTTGATTTACAGCACCTTGGCTGGCTGTATCACAGAGCTGGGGTGAAGGCTCTGAGTGTGCACAGAGCTGTTGGTGATGGGGGAGCCCTCCTGTTTCACTGGGGGCTTCACAAATACACTCTGACAGTTTTCCCTTCAAGATTTTCAGAGGCTAAAAGCAGGGGAAAAGTCTGGAGCAGCAGGAAAATCCAAGCCTCAAAGTAGGGAGTTGTGTAGAGCTTTTAAATGCATCCTCTGGGAATTGCTTGTTCATCCTTTCTCTATAAAACACCCAAACTTACAGACTGATTCTCATATTGGTTATTTTATTGTTCTTCTATGCAAAAAACATCAAAAATACTCAGGGTTTGGGGTTTTTTTCATTATTTGTAAAGCACAGAAGCTCCATTTCCTTCTCACCAGCACTTCCTCTAAATGAAGGCAAAGTTTGAAGCTGATTAATGATATTTGTATTTGTTGTTTTATTTTTTTTTTAATAAATCAGGGTGGATCAGAGGGCAAAAAAGCAAGTGACCAATTAGATAATTAAGATATGTTTATGTAGAGCCTAATTTTGCTGGGCTTGAGAAACCACAAGCAGGAGAAGACACAGCAAGTATGGTGAGACATTTCTGGGTCTGAAACCACCCTGAGACGCTCCTGTGAGAAACCCCATGACCCAGAGCCAGCTTTTGTAGGGCCTGAAGAGAGATTAGAAGGAGCAAAGACAGAAATAACTGAGATCAGATGAGCCGGGTTGGGGTTTTTTGTCATGGCTGAAGGGCAGCTGCAAGGGAAGGTGTTTCAGGGGGGAGAAATGAGTAAAACACGGAGAGTTTGAAGCAACAGGGAGAAGAGGCAAGGGTGACTTGAAAATCAAGAGTTCAAGTGACATGGGAAAAAAAAAAAATGACTCAGTAGCAGGGGAGGTTTGGAAAGGAGGGTTAAGATGTTACTGTTCTGGTTGTGTTTATAATAATGAAGTGATCAAAAAGCCTCAGTTTTGAAGCGAATTAACTTATGCAATATCTTCTGCTAGTCTATTTTAAAGTATTTTTCATTTTTCCTTTGAAGATGAACTGAATTTAGAATTATTACAGGAGAGAACAACTTCTGTAAGTCAGAAGAAACAGAGCAGAGTTGTGGCATGTGAAACGCAGCAGATGGATGTGTAAAGTTAGGATGTGCAAACCTCTCTGTAACACAGAGGAATATTCCTGATCCAGCATTCCCCCTGCCCAGGCAGCTCAGATTTATGCTCTGGGTCTTGTGAAATGCATCTTGAGGAAATTCTGCTGTCCTGGAAGTCTGGCACATGGAGGAGACGATGCCCTCAGCAATCCACACAGTGCCACTACCTCCAATTTTGTAAAATAGCTTTTGCTTCACACCTGCAAGTGAAATAGCAGCAAACCAGAGGTGCCTCTTTAGCCATTATCCACTGCCAAGTGTCGGTGCCTCGTGTGTTCACAGCCACAAGCACAAAGCCAGAGCCTGAATCATCAGCTCCTGAGTGACAAAGGACCTGGGACAGTGACTTGGATGGGAAAAGGTTGGGAATGGAACTTCTGTGTTCATGCAGTGTGCAGGGAGCCAGTCTGAGTCAAATATTGCTGAAAGAAAGGGAGAGACTCCCCCAGGCTGGGGAAAGGAACCCTTAAATCAATATAAGGATAATAATTCAGTGCCCTGGGATGTCCTTGAGAAAGGGCACAACTTTCAGATCAAACACCTGCTTCACTCTGACACATCCTTATATTATATATATATATATATATATATATATATATATCCCTATATATATATATATACATATACAGGTGCCTTGGAGTCGTGATTACTCCACTTGGAATTTCCAGGGAAGGACTAGATCATCCCCAGGTGAGACAAGGAAAAAACAGGGCAAGTTATTGTATAAAACCTCATTGAAAAGTCACAGCTCATTTAAAAAAGAAACACTTTTAAAGACCCAAGCCCGTGTCCTGATCTCTGTTCTTCCCTTTATGTCTGCTGCCCACCCAGATGTCCCTACATGCCAGCTTCCAGTGGCAAATCAGACAACTTAAAATCCTTCTTGAAGTATCCAACCTCTTCAGCCCAGCCAGAACTCAGATTCAGGCAAATAAATCAGATTCAGGAGCTCTCTGCTGGGGGCTGGGAGCCCCTAAAGCCAGTGGAGTGTAAGGATATGCCACGGAAGGGATGCAGATCTCAGGGTATCGACACCTCCTGGCAGCTACAAAAATCAAATGGGGGAAAAACAGAATTCTGCAGACCAAAGGCACCAGCAGGGAGGCTGAGCCTGGCTGTGGTTGCTGCCTGGGCCACAGGAGGCAGGAAGGACCTACCAGGATCCCTCTGGCTGTTCCACACCTGAAAAATGAAGTGCAGTGGAGCTCTGTGGTGGCTCTTTGAGAGGGTGAAGCATCAGTCACGCTGCTCCCTGGGAGCTCTGCACTTCCAAAAGCCTTTTGGAGTAGTTGCCAGTCCTTTGAGGGACTCTGAATGCACTTGACTGGTTTGAGCAGAGATATCAGCACACAGAATTACACCTTTAAATAAGGTATAACCTTCAGAATCAGAGTGAACACAAACGTCAAAACATTTCAGAAAATAATTAATCTGAGCAGTTTGCTCGAGTTGCTGAGATGGATTTTGGTACAAATTGACTCACCTGGTTTTTTCCCTCCTGGCAAACCCACGTTGTGCTTCTCTCGAACATTGTCTTTGCTTTTTCAAGAGCATATCAGATTTGATTTGAAAGTAGAGCAAACAATATATTTTTTTTAAAGTCTTCATGTATATTTTATCCTAAAGCGATCTGTATCATTATTGATTGTTCCTGCAATAAGAAAGTTAATAGGATGAATTGCAAGTAGTTGCCATAGAAACTACCATTGGTCTCTTTCTCTTGGAGAGGAAGCACACAATTAATTTGTCTTTTAACCTACTTTATTGCTGCAAAGTCCATACAAATGCAGCAGCACAGGTCCAGATTCATTATACACTTCTGTGCCATTGTCCTCCTAAATCACCTTCTCAGATACACTTCTGAAAGTGTTTATTGCAAAGAAAGTTTGGATTCCATGTATTTTCCTGCTGCCTAATTTGCCTGGGGTGAAAGCAGAGATGGTCAGGGAAGGAGGATTCATCCTCCTACCATCCATCCCTCCATCCCACCCTTCCCTCCCGTGCCCTGCTCTTCTCTCCTGCCAGCATTTAGGGCAGGCAAAGCCCCCAGGGGCTGCACCCAAAATGGTCATGGGTTTCACACTTTGATCAGTTTGGTCCATTTGCATTTTGGGGGTTCATCTCCCAGTCACAGCTCCAGGTAATGCAGTCATTCACCCCAGGTTTGCTGCCCCCAGCTCACTTTTGTTTCCATCTCCCAGGCCTGAGGCAGTGAGGGCTCCTGGATTGCCAGGCCTGGAGAGGAATTGCTGTGTCTGAGCAAAGTGGGGAGCAGCAGCTCACACTGTGTGTGGAGCTTGGAGTCACACACTAAAGAACTGCAGGGTTACAAATAGATGGAAATATAAAAGCTGAAATCCTGAGGCAGCAGAGTTGACAAGGACATCTTGCTGCTTTCCTCCACAAAATGGGAGTTCAGCCCCCAGGCAGATCTGCCCACAGAGATTTTTTGGGAGCTCATCCCCACACCTGCATGCAAAGGGACAGGAATGGATGGGAAGAGGAGAACAGAGATCCCACAGCCTCTGGGATGCAGCAGAGAGGAGATGGAGAAAAGGCTGAGGGCAGCGAGAGGAAAAAAGGTGAATGAAAAATAACAGAGAGGTCAAGGAGTGGGATCCTCACAGGCACAGCTGCAAGAGGGGAATTTTAAGCAAATTCCTGTCAGTGGAGAGAGCAGAGGTAAATCCTTGTAGACAGGTAATTCATTTTTACCACCTCCTACAACATCAACCCTCAATTTAAAACCTTATTAGATCCTGTCTGGACATCAGAACTTGCTGAAACATGGCACAAAAAGTGGGGGGTTTTTTTGGTTTGGGTTGTTTTTTTTGTTGGTTTTTTTTTTTTTTTTTTTGGTAATAGTTTATTTTTTTATCAGCTGATACAATTGTTTGTTGTAAGCATGAAAAGTGAGATCATGCTTTTCTTCTCATGCAAGTGCTGGAGCCAGAGCAGGGAACTTATGAGAAGAATGTCTTTTTAGAAAAACAACCCAAAAGAAAACTACTTGAAACAAACAGCTGAGGATTTAAAAACCTTAAGAAATGAAGTGGAGCTCACAAATTTTTTAAAAAAAGTCTGAAGATTAGCACATGAAAGAAGAGTTAAGGTAATTAAAATAGTAATGCAAAAGTGAGATTTTATTTTTTAAAACGTGTGGATATTTTTTTCTTCTCCTTTCTTATGAACCTGAAGTGAACTTTTGTTTTGCTTTTTAAGAGAAAGCAATGGCTGATCTATTCATGCTTGTTGACAAAAGCACTTCAACAGCTCAAGGAGGAAGAAAGGTTTGATGGAAAAGAGGTGTCAGTCACTTCCCACAGTGGTACCTGCCAGGGGGAAAGACAAAAGAAAAACACTTTCTAGAAGGACTTGCCTCCTGAGAGACAACAAAACAGCCACTCCAGACTCAACTCTCCATAGAAAACTGATTTTCAAGCGAATGATTCTCCTCATTTCAGTCCTTCAAGGTCAGCCTGGGTACAGGTGGAAGAACCACAGCCAGGACAGGCTGTCCCAGGTTGCAGAGCCCTTGTCCCCCATTGTCCTGTCCTTTAGCTAAACCTGGCTCAGTGTGTCTGTGTCAGTCGTGCCTTTAATCTCAGGTTTAATTTAGGATTTCTCCTCAGCAGGATTAGAGGTCTGTGCCTGCTCCCATCACCTTGTAAACACAGGCATCCAGCAAGGAAAAAGTGAATTAAGAGAGAAGATTCCCAACCTTTTATGGCTTTGTGTTGTCAGTGCCCTGGTAGCCTGCAGGCCTCATCCAGCTCTGTTTCCACCCACCAAAGAATGCAGACACCTTGCCACAGGACAGCAGCTTCATTTCCTTTTCTGTGCCTAATTATTTTTCAGAGGACACAGTAAACAGGTTTCTTTCCCCTCAGGACTCTGATGCACCTGGAGAGAGCACAGCCTGTGTGTTTGAGAAGAGGGAGCCTGAGCTCTGTGGGGAATACAGGAGCTGGCACCCAAAACCAGGACAGGCTTTTCAGGGCTTGGAAGCCTGGATCCCATCCCATCCCATGGTTCCCATCCCATGGATCTCATCCCATCCCATGGATCCCATCCCATGGATCCCATCCCATCCTATCCCATCCCATCCCATCCCATCCCATCCCATCCCATCCCATCCCATCCCATCCCATCCCATCCCATCCCATCCCATCC
>VZUI01035644.1:0-37867 GCA_013401135.1 Cettia cetti | reverse complement strand
ATCTATCTATCTATCTATCTATCTATCTATCTATCTATCTATCTATCTATCTATCTATCTATCTACCTATCTATCTATCTATCTATCTATCTATCTATCTATCTATCTATCTATCTATCTATCTATCTATCTATCTCTCCAATATCAGTGGAGGGGGGACCACACTACCCACTTGCATGGGCCACAAAGCAGCCACTGATTTCATGTGGTTGTTGCCATTGCTTATTGACATGACTGCTTTGCCAGGTTCTGCATGAACTTCATAATTCTAACAAGAGTCCTTATTCATCTTTATCTTTATGGAGCAATTAATCTTGTAAAAAGAGCATTCTTACTTTTTGCTTATTTTATTCTTTATTTACTTGATAATTTTTTTAAACTAATGCCATTTTTTTGGGTCACCTCAGCTTCTTATTGCCCTACACAAGCCAGGCTTGCCTGTATTGTGTTTTTCCAGGGCCTTTCTACCATTGTGTATTAAGATATTACCCATGAAGCTGACTCCCTGAGCAGCAGAGATTGATTTCCTCTCTGAGTAGCCATACTCTTCACAGAAGTATCCTTTCCAGTTATGTTTTGAAAGTCATCAGACATGCTGTTATAAATGATCACTGAAGATTACTGGAGAAGCTGCAAAATAATAGTGAACCAAGTAGCATCTGTAATTTCCGCTGCTGGTTTGCAATCATTACTCAAAATGAATCCTGTCTTAGTTGCAGGGCTAAATTTTTTCCCCTTCCTCTTCACTGCTGTATAAGTTGAAATAGATACCGTCTCATGAATTTTTATGCAAAAAGCTGAGCTGCAATCCTCTGTACCCACAGCTAGTGTTCTTTGTGAAGATCAAGACTAGCTTAGAAAATGCTGGAGAGAAGCCGGCATTTCCAGTTACTGTGAGGCTCTGTTACAGCTCAAGTGGCTCTGAGATGTTTATCTCTCATTGTCTTTCTTCTTAATTTGCTCCAGTATAAATCCAATACCTCTTGCACAACATATTTATCACCATTCCTGTTTGTTAGTAAAGGTTTTAGTGTTTTATGTGAGTCACCAATATAATAAACACCCTCAGTGCAAAAGAACAGACATTAATCAATCTTAATGGAAAATGAGCTGTCATACCTGTGTTTTTCTGTATCTTCTGTGCAAGGAATTGTCTCCACAACAATGCCGGAGGCCTTGCTCTGGTAACATGCACAGGTAGGTGTTTAACTTCAGGCACAGGGGCAAGCCCAGTGGCTATTAAGCTATGAAAGCTTAAATGCTTAATTTGAGGACATGGTAAACCTTCCATCTGACTTGGAGATATCCCAGTGTTTCTGGTACGACTTCTCAGATGTGGGTTTTTTCCCTCATCTTATGATCTGCCATTGCTACAGAGTTTTTGAGAGGAAACCAAATCCCACCTGGCTGTCAAGAAGGGTAAGGTGGGTAGCAAAGCTCCAAAGTCCATTTCTATACTGCCACATTGAAAACTCGGGGGCTGGCAGTCAAATGCAAAACCAAGGAAGAATGTCAGTGGTAGAAGGTTGGTTTTTAATTTTGTATTTTACCCACAGGAAATGCTTTCTTTGCACTTCCTTTGTCTTTCCTTAACTGAAATTTCTGTGGTGTCTGTTCTCTTTCAAGAGTTTGTACATTCCATGTAAGATCTAAGGCCCATTTGGAAGAGAATGAGAATGCACCAAACTGAACGCATGGCATGGAGCTATCAGAGACCCATGTCGTACTTTTTTCTAAAATGTTAGAGGAACTCATCAGTGTCTAAACTAGCAACCTCACATCCTGAAGTGCGACAGAAACTCCACCTTCTTTTGAAACAGATAAAGCCAGTGTTGAAGTCAAAATGGAGGGATGGATTTTAGTCCTAAGTTTGGTGAAGAAGGAGAAGAAAAAAGCACAGGGATGGAAGATTGGAATGGAAGCAATCTTCAGAGTTTATCAGATACTGCATGTACAAAACCATTTTGTTCTAATACTCTTCTCTCCACAGCAACTTTTACATCTTCTTTGCCTGTTATTTATTTGTTGATGAGAGGTTCTCATAGTGATTAGTGGAGGGAACTCAGAACTGCTGAGCTGTATCTCTCTCAAGACCTAAATGCTCTTCCTTCAGTGTGCTATCTGTTCTTAGGGCTGAACTTATTTTCATGTACATAATAGGTACTTTGGAGTATTTTTGAAGCCCTCCTGCTCTTTGACTCCTGTGAATTAGTTGCTCTAGTACTTGAAAGTATGTCTGGGTGTTAAGTTTTTACTCTTAGACTTCTACATTCTTTTCAGAGCTTTGATTTCTAATGTTGGGTACTTAATTTCCTCATTTAGCCCAGAGCTTTGATATAAAAACCCTTACCTCTTTCCCAAAGATTCAGAAAGTATTGCATTTAAAAATTAAAAAACAAATAATTTTGTTTTTTTTATTGTCAGGTTTGGTTTTAGTCACTATTAACACTTCCACATTGATCAAATTTAATGGTACCTCCTTCACAACTTAGCTCCATCAGCATTAGAAGACAGTTCCTATCAGGCACCACTTCTAAATAGTTTCTGCCAATGTGTAAAGATAAAAAGCTTGCAACATTTCCAACAAAAATTAAAGCAAGAATTTCTGTCTGCTTCTGACAAATCACACGATGCCAAAGCAAAATGATTTGTACCATCTCTCCTCAAAAATTATTTTCTTTTATTCTTTTTTCTTTCTTTTTTTTTATGTTCCATGAGAATTTTTTTGTGAATTCTGAACCACAATTTCTTTAAATGGGCTTGCAATGAGATGGGTCTTTTATATGAATTTGAGAACATCACTGTCAATTCAGATCAATAATTCCTGAACCAACTGAGTTTTTTAATACAATTTCCTGAAGAAGAGGAAAGCACTATGGATTTGATTGCTTCCTCCAGCTTTTGAAATGTAAAGAACAAACACAGTGTTTGAATAACTTTTTTTCTTTCTCTCTCCAGGTTAGGCTTGTACAGTATGTATTTAGTCATTCTGCCTAATTCATAGCCAGTGGTTTGCATCTTGAAGAGCAAGCACAGTGTGTTCCTTGTGAGATACAATGATCAGTTCTGCAAACACTGCTAAAATGATATCTCTCTGTATTATGGCAGCTTCTGCCAAGCACCTCTGTAAGTCAGGGGTTGTATCAGCATTTCCATTATAAATATAACATTTACATTACTACCACCTCCCTTGATTTATCTGATGCTCCTGCGCTATAACACAGAATCACATTTGCTTTGTTCACTGCAGCTGCACAGGGCTGTAGATGGGGCTGGGGGCCCAGGGGATTTTTCTTCAAGTGCTCCCAAATCTCTCTCCCACACTAAAAAACATTGTGTTGCCTTTTCAGCAAGTATTGGTGCTTTTTATTCTTTGCTTCAAGACAGTATTCCGTTTATATGCTGTGTACCTGGGCTAAGGTGCATTTACAATTTACTGGTGCACGTACTGCAGGTGCTTTAAATCCTTCTGTTTATTATCTACATGGTCAGCCAGAAGGAGCAGATGTCTTTTTGCACCAAACATCTCATTCTAAATTCTCCATGGCCCTGGTTTTGCCACTGAGTCAGGACCAAGGTCTCAAAACACGAATTGTGGACAGAAGACAAAAAAGGGAACCGAGTCTAATACAACTTTATTAAATCCATGTGTAATAACCACCTGCTGTATTCACGGTACATTTATATATGTCTCATTACAGATTGTTAATAAATCATTAATACATGATGTTACAGACCCAAATAACAAGATATTAGAAATTATATCATTATTCTAACAGCAAGTGGTGTTGGAAATTGCATTTTGAAGTACACAGTTGGGCCCACTAGCTTTCTGTGACAACTAGCTTTCCAGTCTTTCTTATTTAAAGCCATTAAAATGTCTTATTGATCACTGTCAACCTCTTTAGAAGTGGGTACTCTAATATTTGATGCACCCCTTTATGGGATTTACTGAAATTTTTCTCTGGTCTATTTCTTTTTTTTTCCTTTTTTGCTCCATGTGATTTTGTACCTTCAACATTTCTTCTAGATAACAGCATCTGTGAATTGCTTGTTTGCAAGTGGTGAAAAAGTTATTGTTTACTTTTTTTTTTTAATTTGGGTTACAAATTGTTTGGGAAAAAACTCTTTACTTTTGACCATAATTTTTTAAGAATGCGTTTGTTTGGAAACCTGGGCTTGATTTCCTCACCCCAGGCAGTGTGTGCAGGGCAGGGAGGGCAGGGGCAGAGTGGGCAAATGGAATCATCCAGGGCTGCTCAACCCTCCTTCCCTCACTGCAGAACAGGGCATAGAAGCAACTCCAATTTACAGGAATGTGGGTACCACCTGCCCCCGAATTAAAAGAATAGTTCTGCAGACTTCAAGCTATGAATGCAGTTCCTTATAAATAATTACTTAAACTGTAAGAAAGAAGAAGTAAAGAAAAAAAAACAACCAAACAACCTGAAGCCTATTATTACAAAAATTACCCGGGAAGGTCCTTACATTTTTCACCTGCTAACACACCAGCAACTCTCTTCCCACCTCACGAATTATGTTTACAGTTTCCTTGTGGTTTTTGCCCTGAAGTCAATTTTCACTCCAGCAACTTTTCTTCTGTACTGTGCCTTGGCTCCTCAGGTCATTAACCTCAAGCAAGGAACTTTGTCAAATACTTTGAAAAACGAAGTCCACTCTATTTCCCTTGTCTGTCCTGGTGGCAAATACAGTACTTTCAAAGAATTCCAGCAATTTTCTGAGGTGTGACCTGCGTCTCCTGAAACATGCCGGTTATCTTTGCAATCTTTCAGCAAGCTGTGCTGTACCAAATGTTCCTCCATTTGATCTTCTTAAATATTTACTCAACTGTTTCCAGTGACTCTCATTCAGTTAACTGGTCTCCAGTAACTTGACAAACTCAGCCAGCTTGATAGATTGCTTGTTTGTTTTCCATAAAAATTTCAAAGTAAACAGTAAAATATATTTTATTCTCACAGCTTACAGTCTCTCCTGATATAAAAAAATGCTAATCATTCAGGGGATTTGGGGAAATATGTTTGTCTGTGTGGTAGAAGCAATTGGATCTCTTAAAGTACTGTCTGAGAGCTAACTTGTTAAATAGCCACTGCCCAAGCTTACTGTTATGAGCAATGAAAATACCATTTTACTCACAAATGACGTAGAATTCATGTTACTAGTGGAAATGTGGTGATCATTATGAAATGATAACGTAATTGCTTTCTTAGGAGTAAAATGCTTCAGGAGGAAGCTCAGGAGGAAGTGGAATGGCTTCTGTCAAATTTTAAATAGTAAGTTAATCCACTGGATTAACTGCTGATCTGAATGGACATGCAGGGAATATTTTTGGCCTTTATTTAAGGTGACTATATCATCAAATAAATCAGTGTCTGTGCTGCAATGCCCAGGAAGTATCTTCCAAAACAAACAAACAAGGTTTTTTAATATATTTCTGGGCCAGATCCTAGGCTGTTTTCTCGAGGTATCAATCACATCATTGCTTCCAGTGCAAGCCTCCTTCCCTCCCTCCTGCAGGGCTTGGCCTCTGCCTCACCCTCACAGATCATTTTAAGTTGTGAGTGAAGGAAATTTTTAGACAGCTCTGTTCCTCCCCATGTTCCCATCTCTTCTAAGCTTGAAGGTAGTGAAGGCTCTCCTTTTACTTGAGCACAGGGAAGTTTGAGTGTTTAGATCAGAAAATACAAGCTTGCTCTCTGCTGTCACTTAGAAGCTTTGAATGGCTGCATTGTGAGGCACTAACCATAATGTCCTAGCTGGTCATTGATCTTTTCAGACACATTCTTCTAACTGGGGTATCCTTGTGGCATGATGAACAGAATAATAATTTAGGAAGAAAGCATACTAAGTCATCTCAAAGACAGCTCCTTTGGTCTCCAAGATGGTTAGAGCAGGGCAGAAGTTTCCTGAGAGGAGTAGGTGAATGAGAGACGCAGCAGCAAAACATTGTGGAGGAGAGGAAACCCAAGGACCTGAAAATTCCTGCATGGAGGGAAGACAGCACATGTTTGTAATTTCTATTGGTTTCTTGGACAGCAAAGAGAGACTGGTGAGGAAGTGATTTTTTTTCCTGGTGCCTAGCTTTTCAACCTTTTCTTTCCCCCTTCTCTTCCCCGCTCTCTCTCTCCTGGTGCCATAGCCCTCATTGGCTTGCAAACTGAGCAGCATTTTTCTTCCAAAGATAAAAAAGATCGAGGTCCATCTCCTTTGCATCCATCCCAGGGGCAAATCTCCTCTTCCTACTGTGCTGCAGTGGGTATAATTTCACACCTCAAAGCATTACTCTTCCTCTTTGGCGATAACTAATTATGTTTCTCTGAAGCTTACTCTAATTTACTCCTGAATAAGTACCAGTCATTCTTGTTTATTTGGCTACACTGGTTATTCAAGAATCACCCCAATAGAACAGATGGCTCAATCAAGCCTGTATAGATGAGGCAGAATGTAAAATTTTGTTGTTCAAAACGTTTTTTATAGGAACTTTTTTTTGTCAGAGACTAGCATTTCAGTCAGTCTAATTTTCTTCTCTAAAATATCAACACTCCTCTATTTAATTTTTCAGAAGCTGGGAAAGGTTTCTTTTTCCTTCAGCCACTGGAAATTTAAAGTTTTCGTGGATTTTTGAAAGAGAAATTTAAAGGGAAATTTTGATAAAAAAAAGAAATTTAATTTTTGAAATACTTCTAGGGAACCAAACTTCTCTTAATTAGCTTTTAACATACTGCAGCTATATAGAGAATTTGAGATTTCTCATTTTGCAAACAGTATAGAAATTCTCATTACACAAACTTGTTTTGCTTAGATTGCATGTTCTCATATTGATTTTTTTATTTCTTGAAGAATCTAACACTGTCAATTCACTTCAGATAATACGTTTATGGATACAGTAGTATTGCTGATCAGTTTTCTATGCAAGGCTTTGCTAATGACTATGGAAGAGACCTCTGCAATGCAAACACTGTTCCTGGGAGCCTTGGGAAAGGGGAGAAATTGAAGTAGTACTGTTCTGTGGACAATTTTGGCGGTTATTCCTGTTTTATCTGTGCTTGGAATGCTTTTTTGATCCCATTCTTGTATTTCTGTTATAGATGCTTCATCCATTTACATACCTGAACCCTTTCAATGCACTCAGCACATACTTTTAACAGTCCACCCAACATTATAATAATCAAAATCATCTTGTGGCATGGCTATCAGCCTTCCAGTCAAAGCTTTAAGTGGTGGATGATCTGAGACTGCTCAGTGGTACTGGAAAGTGTTGACTTTATTCACTGGGTGTTAAATCTGACATGAATGTGTCCCTATTTTTTGGCAAAGATGTGGCACACTTTTGGTTTTAGCTGAGTGCTGAAAATCCCCAAACCTCTTCCCACTGATGCTGCTCTCTCCACCAATGCCAACCAACAAGGATCCTCTGCACGTATGTCTTTAAAATTCTCTGTAGGTGTTTTTTTGTCCTCCTCTGATTAGAACTTCCTCATATTTTTCCTCTGCTGGGTTGTAATTATGACTCTTGTAAAGTCACAGCGGTGCTTGGTGGTTTTGCAGCAAGAGTAAAGGCAGGATTCAGAGGTGATATTGCTGCTCTGTATTTCACTCTGTCAAAAGTTATGTATGCATGACAACATTGGGAATGGCACTGTAAGAGAGCTACTTGCACCTGAAATGCATTGCTGTTTATTGTCTCCTTTCCCATTTCTATCACCTGCATACCATTTCTTAGGAAGCTCCTCTTCATAATTCCTTCAAGATTTAATTTTGTTTGAGACAAACAGATATTAAGATTCTTTCCACTCCTGTAGACTCATTTTTGTACACAATCCATGAAACTTGCATTTGCTCTTCTCTAGTAATTCAGCAACTCTTTTGTTCATCCCAATACTTTTTATTAGTGTCTGATGCTCCCCTGTATCTCTCCCTATATAAATTGTCATTTTCACCTCCTGCCTTTGAGAAAACTTTCCCGGTGTAGGTAGAAATAGTTAGGAGAGGATGCAAAGTAAGAGGAAGGCTTCAGTATTCCAGCCCTCTCCTTGCCCAGTGTGTGCCGACCTGATGCACTTTGCTCTCACAGTGTGTTAGGGTGTCCATTATCAACAATGGAAGCTTGTTAACACAGTAGAATGAAGACTGTCCATTATCCCTCCTGCTCCTTTATAAAGAGGCCATTAAAATAGAGCCAAGCTCCTCTCCCTACAGGCTGAATTTTGAACAAATTTAATTTCTATTTGTTAGGGAAACTTGGGCTGCTGGGGGAAAAAAAGGCAGATTGACATTTCTGGAATATAAAGTATTTTATTCATCCACAGCACAGGTAGAGGAAGTGGCTATTTCACATGTCCTGCCAATTTTTGCTCATCTCTGACCTAGAAGTATCACCTCAAGCTTGGAGTTCACTCTCCACATCTTTCTAATCATTGGGCTCTCTGCTGAGGTAGGTGCCAATTAGGACAGGTTATTTTAGTGATGTGGACAGCTGACCATTACAAGAGGAAGAAAACCATGAATTTCACTTTGTCTAATGACAGTTCATCTTCATGGCTATGTTGGACAAGTTCATGCTGCTGTCCTAAAAGAGTTTGTCTGGGCTTGAGTTGATTTGCCAAGATATCCCAGGCATCTCAGCCCCACCACCTGTGCTGGTTTTCATTCAGGAAAGGTCTGTAGGTAGTCTGCTGACAGTGAACCAGCTACCACAACTCTGAGCTTTGCTTCTGTCCTCTTTCTGTCTGAAGGTCTAAGTCACCCTAGTCAAGCCAGACAGTGAAATATTAGTGTCTACACAGAGTCTTCTACAAAGAAAGGAAAGACAACCAAAAATACCCAGGAGTAGCAAAAACACATTGAAAACATCATTTCAAGTTCATGAGAGAGCTCTCTCTAAAAGTTCATCCTGATGTTTCATGCTGGGGGGTGGTGATGGAAGGAAGGGGTTTTTTGCCATCAGCCTCAGAGTTGCTGACTGCAAAAGCAGGTGCTGCTAGTCCCCAGAAACCCAACTGAAAGGGAAGAATATCAGATTTTTGAGCAGGAAAGAATGAACTTGATGTGATCCCTGGCTTGGACGTGTTCACTGTTTTTAAGTCTGGGCTGAAGTTAATACATACAGAAGAATCTACTGTGATTACAGATGTGCCCTGCATTGCTTGTTTGCACAGCAAGAGGCCAAGGAGGCTTTGAAATGTGCTTCTAAGAAAGTGAAGAAGGGGGTGGAGGACGCTGGCACTCTTGGGCAGTGTTACTGACTTGCAAACAGAGTTGCTCAGTCAAAGGAATTTGCAACCAAAGGCTCCTCATTGAGCCTGGTGGGTAGTGGAAGCCCCACCTTGTTTGAAAACTCGAAAAAATCCCAGGCTATAAATCTCTTTCATTTGCATTTCTTTTCAGACGATGAGGTGGAGCGTGGAGGATAGCAGTATTGATGAGGATTAAACTAGCAAATGGGATGAGCTTGTGGAATACCTAGTGCTAAGCCGAAGGGCTCTGCTTCTGATACATGTACCAGTGAGACGAGGAGGCTGCATGTGGCATGGTTCAGTTCATACAGGATTGTTCAATTGTTTTCATAAGGATGGAGAGAAATCAAATCACCACCTAGAATATGAAGTATTTTCCTATATTTTAAATTAAATTTACGTAAGTTGTGGTAGGCTGAGGTTTTACAAGTTTCTATTTTTTTAACTTGTTTTTGGTTGTGTAGGTGTTGTCTCCACCTCCTGGCTTTGTGGGTGGCTTTTTCTTTTTTTTTTTTTTTTTTTTTTTTTTTTTTTTTTTTTTTTTTTTTTAAGTTAAAAAGCTCCTCCTCTTGATTTGGAAATTTCCCAACCTCTCATCTGTTTTTATCCGCCACATCCATGACATAACAATGGTGATGTAGAGTGGACTCATGGAACTGGGTGGGACCCACCGCGTGGAGCATGGTGTGTCAATCTGACAAGTGTAAGAGACATTGTTTTCTATAAGGTGATTTATTTAGGGTTTTTTTTTTTAACTACTTTTCAAAAACAACACCAAAACTATCAGACCAACCATAAAGGAAATAATTTTAAAAAATTGTTTGCCTGAATGAAATAAAGAAGGAAAATGTCCTTGAGAACAAGGTGCATTGTTCTCCTGCCTTGAGATGGCCAGAGTTACTTGGTCTGAAGCACTGGGAAGAGAAACAGATATGGAAGAGCACATATCTTGAAAGCTCCATCCTCTTCCTCCCCAGCATTCCCCCCAAACTGAACAAAGTTTCCTCCCACTCTGTCTGGTGTAAGAACAATGAATATGATGCTAGAACAAAAATCAGATGAGGTCTCCCTGAGTCAGGCAAGAGATTCCCCACCAAGTTGCTAACATATTCTCGAGGCTTTGAATGAACCTTCAGAATACAGCTACAGCCATCCTGGAAATCTGGTAGGTCTTCAACATATTTAGATATAGATACAGACACAGATACACAGATATGTAGGTATACGGATATGCACAGAGAGAGAGAGGGAGAGAGGGAAAGAGAGAATGCTGAATAGCAAGACCCTGACAGTCACCTTTATGCCTGTTGCAAGGTATCAGGAAGTGAAGATTCTCAGAATACTAAAAAAAAAGCAATCTAGAGATCTCCTTGTCTTCCATTCTTAACTCAAACTTGATGTGCAACCTTTCCAACATCAGCCTTAAGGCAGTAGATCTAGTGTTAGCAGATTTCATTCAAAGCAAGGAGTTTTGAAACCACATGTTCATGAACTGAGTCTACTTTTCTACTCATGCTCTGGTTTTTTTCTGCTAAAATATCTTGCTGTATAAAGACTTTTCTTTTGGCAGCCAGTAAATCACTTTGTTATGAAGCATCCAGATTTTATCAGACAATTAGCAAGCTAGCTCAGTGTTTGTGTGTGCATGTGCACGTCTGTTTTCATGTGTCCGTGTGGTAATTGATATTCATGATGTATGCCTGGCTGGCTGGAGTATCTCACTACCCACACAAAATGATTGCTGGTGAGATGGCCTTTTCCAGCTCAATATTAGCATGCTTCATCTGAAATTTGCTTTGCTGACAGGCCTTTTGCTCCTGATTGCATGGTCCTTATGCAAAATGCATCATTGTGCCTAATTTCAAGCATAACAGTTCTGTAATAATCTCCTAAGGAGATATTAAGTTAAATCTATTTGTGCTGTCTTGGGTGACCATGCAAGTTGCTAGCGTGACAGCAGCAACAAGACCTGGATACAGAACAAACAAATGAAGGGCCTGCCAAAGCCACAGACATGTGCTCCAGTTGTGGTGGTAATATATGAGGTATGTAAGATGTCTTTTTAGGAATGCTGGGTTCCCAGCCTCTGCAGGTTAAATATTCCTCTCTGTCTCACATCAGCTGAATTGATGGTTTTGTCAACCAGCAGCCCTAGGAAGATAATAACTGTCAGTCACCAGCAATCTGCACTGCATTTACAGTAATAAATAGGATGCCAGTTTGGGGAGAAGATTATATTTGTACAAATATGTGGTAAGTGACCACATATCACTGCAACAGTTGTTGCACCTTTATACATATGTGTATGTCCAGACACAGGGGACAGGTGCATGTTAAACACACACCATTCAGAGCTGAATCTGGGCTTTAGAAAAGGCATTATAGCACAGTAATTTCTATACCTGCCTTGATGAAGAATGTGACATGGATGCAGAATCCCTGCAAATAAATGCCTTATGAGATTTCTTTTTTGCCGGTTCAACCCTATTAATCTGTTCAGCATGAGCTCAAGTATTTTAATAACAAGCAAGGAATATTGTGCCTGCTCTGAAATGGCTTGTTTTTGAGCACAACTTGGGCTGTGTTTGTGTTAACCTAGTTGGGGGAAAAAACCCCACGTTTTAAGCTTATCCTCCTTTTCTTTCCCTAATCACAGCTGCAGGGCAAAACATACCAAGGCTCTAATAGGAGAAGTAGCATTATAATATGCTAATTTACAGTAATGTTAAGTATAGCACAAAGAACAGGCCTTTGACCGTATGTTCATACTGAAATTCATACTTGTGAAATAAACCTGTGGCATGGTTGGTTGGCCTTTTGGGGACAGAATTTGTGTTCCTGAGTAAACTGCATTTCAGGAATTGGTGCTGATATACGAGTTCTTACTCAGAAAGAGATTTTTTTTCCCCCTGGTTTTACCTATATCAATTTCCTGCTGAATAAAACTGCAGGAAAAGGTACTCAGTCTGCAGCCAAAGACTATCTGCTCTCTATGATCAAGAGCAACCTCTCCATCTCTTACAGGAAGAGACACTGACAGCTACCAAAAGAGTGTCTGTCTGTTCCTCTTTGTTGTCTATTCCCCTTCCTCTGGAAACTGCAGGCTGCACTAGAGAAGTCCAAGGGTGAGAGAAACCGCAAATGGAGAAGAGAAAGGACATCTGAGAATCTTCACTAAATAATCAGAAGACTGATTGATTTCAGACAAAGACAGGAGTTATATAATGCATTCCTCCTTTGTGAGTAATCACATGCAAAGATTGACATGTTTGTGAATGTTTCCAGAACTGATCTTGGGCTTACTATGGCTGTTCCTCCATGAAAAAAACATCAGTCAGAGGGAAAGAGGGAAAAAGAGAGAGAGAGACAGAGAGAGAGAGAGGAAAAAAAAAGGAAAGAAGTGTGATTGTGCTCCTAGGACAACATCCTGAATCTTTCCCTGGTGGACCCTTGCCATTACCATGGCAAAATGCCTGGAAACTGCCGTTCTTTTCCACAAAAAAATGTTTTGAAGGAAGAACAAAAGAAGTTTGAGCTTTTGGCAGATCATTGAAGATCACTGTGTTCAGATCCTCAGCTGGTGTAAATCAAGATAGCTGCAGTATTGCTACAGTAGTTAAAAACTGACTGACTCTCCCATCCATCATGGCCTGCTGCTATGGGGGAATATTTCTTTACAGCTTAGATGGGGGAAGGAATTGCTTTTACTGCATGGTGCATATTTTGCTGTTAAGAAAATATTTCTTATCCTTAATTGCTTAAGCTTCCTTGTATATATATTGTGGTGGTGCCTTCTGTCATGGAGGCATTTGTTGTGTGTGACACCTTGCTTTAATTCTTTGGTTTGCAAGTTAAATGACATGTTAATCTGCTCTGAAGGTGCATAATAGGATCAATGGGAATCAGGATGTATGTTTTAAATTAAAAAGAGGTCCTTTCTTTGTCTGATTCATGTTTCTGTATTATATCACAGCATGTGTGGCCAAAGAGTATTCCCACTAGGCCAGGCTAACCTGATGCCACTCAGTAATTAAATTATAATCTGTAAAATTGAAAGGCTTTATGTTTCAGAGTGAAAATGTTTTTGTAACTAATGGTAGTCAACAGGTAAGCACTCAGAGACTTCCATACATGCAAATGCCTCATGATCATTCAGAAACAAGGACTTGCAAATCAATATTTACAGTTGCAGAAGGATGAAGTCTATAAACCCTTCTTTGCTTATGTACCTAAGGTGCAGTACATTTTACTAGTGTGCAGCAGTGAGTTGGTTGTGGGTTTTTTTGGTGGTTTTTTTTTGTTTTTTTTTGTTTTTATTTTGGTTTTTTTTGTTGGTTTGGTTTTGGTTTTCTTTCTCTTCTACATAGAGAGAAATGTCTTGGGGAAATTAAACTCATCTGAGCTATGTCAGGAATTGCATGTGCCCACAAGACTGAGATAAGCCTAGAAAATTCCGTTGTGTATTCATATCACATTATTTGACTGCCCAGTCTGGATTTGTGATGTTGTTGAGGTTTGAAGCAGCAGAGGCAGATATACACCCCCTGTGGTGGGTGGTGGGTGACTGAATCAGCAACAGTGCTCCACATTCAAGGGATCAGGAAGCAGACACAGGAGTGGAGAGGCAGTCTCAGAGACAGACCTCACATTCCCTTACATCCCAAATTCACTCAGCTCTGTCCACCTTTTGCACTGAAGGGACCCAAGGCTTTACACAGCATGGAATTCTGCAGCAAAATTTGTCTTTAAAGGCGTTCTGTAAGACAGATTTTCACTTATGTTGAGGAACATTACTCCTGATCTGCAGCCCAAGTGCTGCATCCTGTTTATACTTGTATTCACTTTTTTGTCTTCTATTGGTAAAGGGAATTTCAGGATCACCTAGCTGCTGATTTGATTAGCTATGTTATCTTCCAGAATGCTCTAATGCCACTTGGCCCAGACCAAGGGAATGTGAGGTTACCATGGTAAGAATCACAGGTATCAAATAAAATGCCATTAAGACTGGGAAAATTGGACTCAGGTAAGGAATAGCAGCCCTCTGAACTTCCACTTTTCCCCAGGAGTGTCACAGATGGCACCGTACTGATGAAAGGTGATAAGGTGGTTCCCTCAGGTAATCCAGGAATGAGATCTTCTCCCTGGGGAAGCCACAGCTCTGCCTTCGACCGATGCCATGCTCATGCAGTGGTGTATGACTAGTCCAGTGCTCACCCAAAGGCCGCCTCTGTGATGAGCATCATTGTGAGGAACACTGTGTGGGCTATCCTAATCCCTTGTGAGACAGAAAACATCAAGGTTGAGAGAAATCTCCCCCTCCTTGTGGTTTTAATACATTTGGACTTAAAAAAATTACTTTGTTGCTTACTCTTGCTTAAATGTAGGTTTCAAAATAGCATTGCTTCTGCACTCTCTCTTTGATTCCTGTGTTTGGTCTCAGAAACACTGCAAATATCAGTAGAACGTGGGCTTATTTATCGGGCAATTTGAATTATCTTTTTGAATCCACCTATTTTCTGTTCTGTTACTTGGGGAATATCACACCATTTCTTTCTGCCTTGATTTATTTTTGCCAAATAGTTACCTCTTTCAGTAAAATATTACAGCCTTTTTAGGTGGCTGCTCCATTAATGCTCCCAGTTGCCTTTGGATCGCCAAAGAAAGTGGAAAAAAACTCAATGAATTAGAGATTTCTGATCGTAGTGTTCAGGAAATTATGAATTCACTGAGGCAAAACATGTCTCTGGTAAGCAGCACAATACTAACAGGGTTGAAATTCTTCTGAGTGTGTGGCTGAGAGAAACCTTGCACAACATGCACCTGGATGAAATCCTTTATGATTGGAATCCTTGAGAGATAATAGTTATAGATTTGCACAACTTTGTGGATTGCTACAGCTCTGCTGGGGTACCAAGCCTGTTATTGCTGTCTCTCACCATTCTCTTTTTGTCTCTGAGCCTGTCCTTTAAATACCCAGAGCTTGCCTCCTGGTGAGGCCTCCTTCCTTACTGAATCCACCCATGATCTGCTCATGAGGTTATTCCTTCTATGATTCTAACACCAGCATTTTGTGCTCATTATTCTTCCATGCTTTCCATAACTTTCTCTCATTAGTGTTTCAGTCAGGCCCAAGGAGAAAGAAACTTCAATATAATTTGTATCTGTCATACCTGAAAACTTCCTTTCCTTGCCTGGTGCTTAATCACAGAATGGGTGAGGTTAGAAGGCACCTCTGGAGATCACCCAGTCCAACCCTTTGCCAAAGCAGGGTCCCGTGGGGCTGGTGACATAGGACCACACCAGGGTGGGTTTGGGGTGCTTCCAGAGGGGAAAACCCCACGCCTTCTCTGGACAGCTATTCCAGTGCTTTACCACCCTCAATGGGAAGAAGTTCTTCCTTGTGTTGGGGTGGAACTTCTTGTATCTTACTTTATGGCTGTTGCTCTTCGTCCTGTCTCTGGGCACCACTGTAAAGAGTCTGAAACCATTCTCTTGGCACCTGCAAGATTTTTATATGCATTAATGAGATCTCCTCTCAGTCTTCTCCAGACTAACCATGCCTAGCTCTTGCAGTGTCTCCTCACAAGAGAAAGGCTCCAGACCCCTCCTCATCTTCGTGGCCCTTAATGACAATGCTGAATCTTTCCAGCAGACCAAACTGCATAGTTACAGCTGGTGAGGGACACACACCCTTCTCTCCCCATGGATTGAATTGTCCTGCATTTGCATGCCAATTTTGATCTGCTTGCTGCATCCAGTACCTGGCAACCTTGGAGCACCACACTCCTTGGAATGCTGCATTTGTTAACCCTGCTTCTGATCTGTATCTTTGGTCCTTCACTGAGGCTTCCTGTAGTCTGATGCTGTCCAGATCCTGCCTGCTCTCAGAACAGAGTCTTTGGGGGTAGATGTCACTGATACCAGTGTGGGTCTGGTGTATGTTCACTTCTGAGGATACCAGAGAAGAAAATTAACTCAGGAACGTGGGGTAGTCAGGCTGACTTATATTTGCAAGGTATCTGCTCTACTAATAAATGGACTTCTCTGCTGTCTCCAAAGCACTGGGGATTTCTGAGGGCCAAGCTGTTCTGTGAGAGCCCTCATTAATAATAAATATCTGTCACCTCCAGCATGGACTAACTACACTTTTGTCTATGCTAATACCTTCCAGCATTGTCCAGCTCCTGTTGAAACCATAAACAACACCTTCCTCAGCCAGGATCTCAAGCTGTAGCCTCCTGTGGGGATTTTCCCATGGCTTGAATGCTGTACTTATTTTAAGCGGACTCTTGATCTTCCGGGGAGAGAGCTGCAATGAGCTGTGAGAGCTGAGGAGATGAGTGGTGGAGCAGAACAAGTGTGCTAGAGGGGTTTTTGGTGTTTCTTTTAGGTAAATGCAATCACTAAAGATAAAACCTCTCCAGCAAAAAGATAATACAGCTTCCCTTTCTTTACCTCCACATTAAGAGTGCTTCTTACACACACATAATAGATACTAGAAAAATATGGGAGATGAGACTGCACAAGCTTTCAACAACGGCTGCAGAAAACAGTAAGTTGTTGTCTCAATCAAGAGGTCTTGAAAATGTAATAGGGCAGCTGGCATTTCAAGAGTACAGTTATGTTTTTCTCTGTTCTTACCAATCATTTCCTTTTTCTTTTCTGTACACAGGGGCCCCACAAAGCCTCTGAACATGGTTTATTGTTTTCTGCCTGCTTAAATAATTTGAGAAGAGGGATTACATTGTGGTAAAAGAGTTGCAGTTGGATTTGAGGGATCTAGCATAATTTTCAGATCCACGATATTCTTCATTCCCAAGCTGTGTCTTCCTGTCAAAGAGAGTAGTGGGTGGCAGAAGGTACACAACCTTTCCTTCCAGAAGACTGTAAACATTTTAAGATGGATACTACCTGGCTGATCCTCTGGATATGAGGAACTATTAACATGTTTGTTTCGAGTGAGCACATATTTATGAGGCCACACTTCCCCACATTTCTGAGAAGGATTGTTCAAAGCTGTGTGCGTGATGTATTGCCATGAGCTTACACCCTTCCTGTCTGAAAACATCTCCTCCCCACCCAGATACAATAGCAGCGGAATGACTGCTTTTCCAACCTCTGTCTCTTTTACTTATTTTCATTGGAGGCCTTTTTCCTGCAGAGACTGTCTCTTCTATTGTCTTTTTTTTCAGTCCATCTATCAGAAATGTCTTGCATGAGGAGTGGAGGATGAATAACATGGCTATGATTAAAAAAAGAAAAGAAGCATATCAGTATTTTTCTGCCAGCTGATGCAGCTATTACTTTGAAAGCTGATTGTGAGGAGAAAAAAGGTCTCTGATATAAAGTCAACGAGCAATGGACACTGAAGAGGTGACATTCTCTTTTGGAGTGAGCTACTCTTTGTGATGCACACTGGAACAGGTAAATAACCAACAATTAGACCATGATAGTGTACTTTTAGAAAGGGACTTGGGCTTTTTAACCCTTACTAGCTCAAAGGAGGTCTATGATCCTGTGTAGCCATGGCAGAAAAGCCATTTCAGCCCCCCACAAATGGGTCAAGGGAGCTCCTTGAATGCTCCTTTCCCTTGGCACACCTGTATGATCTTCTCCCTCTGACATTGAATCAACCCACATTTGCTGTGACTGATTTTGAGAGAATATGAGCAATTCTTCTCTCCCAGTATCTTTTCTGTGACTCATATAGTGGGAAACATTGCCATCATTTACCTATGCATCCCCACTCTATCTTATTGCTGCTCCATAAAACAAGCCCTCTGAAAGGATGAACAGTTGTCAGTTTGTTGCCTGCACTGTCACTTTGCAAACTCTAAATAATAGTGAGATTATGGCATGCTATAAAAATACCTTGAGATAAACCTGTCTGAGTGCAGGGCTGATATTTGCTTTTGGATTAGATTTCAGTATGATCTCTTTCTTCTTATTATTATTATTTTTCCTTAGATAGCTCTTGTAATTCTCTTAGAAACTCAAAGATTGGCCTTGAGAGTGAACCTGCTGAACACATTGTTAAGCCAGAAAGGAAGACTGAATTAAGTTTACTTTCAGCTGATTTGTTTGTGCTCCTAGCTCAGTTACTCAACCTTTCATGTAGTTCTCCCATGCAAGTACTAATCTGGCTCACTAGCTTTTGAGATCTTAAAGGATCCTAGCTCAAGCCCAAGCAAAGTACATGTGGTGTCTAGACAGAGAGTTTAATTCACACCCTGACTACAAAAAAAGATGTTGTTTGCCTTTACATTAGAAAGGCTGAGTTTGCTTGAAACTTGAGTTCAAGAGCTTGAGTTTTGGCTGTCCGAAATAATAAGCTGTTCTTATTAAAACAGAAATAAAAGGTACTACTTGAGCAAGAAATACCTTGGTCATCATAAGCTGATGGACAGGCAGACCCTGGAAGATAAATATAAATAGACACACTATCAATTAAAGCTCTTCTCCTTGTTTTGTCCCTAGTTCAGTTTCACTTTCAGACCTATTCCAGAAGGAGCTGGTGGTTCCTGTTACGCCTGTGCCTGATTTTACAGCTGTTGATTGCTGACTTATTTTCCATCTATTTTTTTCAAAGTGAAACCTAAAAAAGGGGAAGACTATTCTCCACCAGACACCACCTTCCTCCAGGACAGACTCAATGGCTCCTCTGGCCCTAGAGAGATGCTTGTTGTTTGCCATCCTTGGACCAGTGAGTTAATCTCTGGGGGATAGCCAGGAGGGGTAAGCTTGGTGAGTCTTTCTCATCAAAAAGAATTTTTGGAGCATTTTCCAGATCCTTAGAAAGCTATCTTGAGGCTGTGATCTCAGACTGCCTCACAAGCTCATTTGGGAAACCCCATGGTCAGTTCAGTGTTGAAATATCCTGTTCTTCAAGTCTTATTCTCAGGTGTTGCTGACGGAGACCTCCACATTCTCTAAGTCCTAATAGTCCCATCAATGAAACTGTGACAGTTTTGTGGATGAAAAGTAAAAGAAAGTATGTTTTTGGTGAGCTTAGGCTGGGAGGTCAGTGTGGAATTAGCACTGAAAACTGGAATGACCTTTCACCTTTCTTGCCCAAAGTTTGCAATTAACTTCACCGAATTCTGGTGAGAGCAAGGACTCATGGGCAAGCACAGGTAGAGGTGCCAGGCTGCCCTGGTGCTGAAGAGAGTCACTGTATCAGCTACCTTGATTTGTTTTGCCAAACTCATTGACAAGTTGCTTATGTGCAAAAAAACCCCAAGCTATTTCATGTCATCTGAAATAGCAGACGACACAGGAGTTGTGGCTCTCATGATTTATTAACTTGGAGTGGCTGTGAATTGACCACACAAAGGTACAAGACTTTGTACCCTGCTGTCAATACCTTGGGCTGCAAAAAATACCTAAATATATTTTAGTGCTCAGAACAAAGCCCTTCACTGATACATATCATTAATCCTCTACCACCACCTCCACCACGTTATTAGTTGGAAAGTCTGGCTCTCATCAAATTGAGAGAAAAACAAATAAAACAAACATGAAAGAATAGAATGTGGGTGAACCTGAAGATTTGTTCAATGATTATTGTCTTGGTTGAAGAATAGGAGCAGCACTTTGGAAATGAAACCACACCTCGCTTGACTATTTGACTACATTGTCCTAGGGGCCTTGGTTGAAGTTCTAACAGCATTGTCAGCACTTTTCTTATTTCAAGCTCACTAAGTTTCCTGCTGTGGAAAAAAAAAAAAAAAATCTGGCTTAAAAAAGAAAACTGCTAGTGCTTAAAAGCCCTCTGTTAGCAGAAGCCAGCAGTGAAGGCCTTGGTTGATGAGTCACTTCACACAAGTAAGTGCCACTAATCAATGAGAAATACTATAAGGGGCACTCAGTGGGCAGGAAAAAGCAAAATCAAAGACGTGGAATGTTAAAGGTGGGGAAAATGGGGATGGTTGTGTGCTGGCATGTGGGTTCTTCTGTATGGGATCAGAGAGTGGGTGGGAGTTGGGGAGTGAGGTATTTCATTGGAGGATGTTGTTCATGAGGTAAGGACAAATGTCCAACAATCCTCTGACCCAGAGTCTTGTTTGTGATAATACCTTATTCAAGGATTTCATAGTGAGGAAGGAAACCTGACATTTTCATCACATATTTATGACCTGCTGTGGAGATTAATGTTTCATACACATTTGAAAATCCAGTAACTAACACAACTGGTTTTGTTATGCTTAGCATGAATTCTGTCATTATATACCTGTTAAGCATATATTGGCAATTTATTGACATTGCTATTCAAATTAAATTCTTGAGTAATTAGTCACCAGTGGATTTGCTTTCCCAAGCTGCAGCAATATGTCTCAAAACCTTTTCAAGCTTCTTCCAAGCTTCACTCATTGGCATTTTTCCAAGATGTTTCCTAAGAACAAGCACTGAAGCTGATATTTAGAACATATGGTGATGATGTGTTTGTATGTTCATTAAATCAAGATACCAATGAAAGAAAAGTGTAAGGCTTTCTATCCTTTTAAATGAAATTGTCAACCTAGATATCTCTTGCCTTTGCTGAAATCCAGCCTGAAATGGCTTGTAAGCAGTGCTCTGTTATGATGACAAATTAATTCACATCAGACTTTGATCACTGCTTGAAAAGTTTTCAGGCATCAATTTCCAGCAGTTGCATTTAGAAAATTAGAATTCAGTTTGGAGCCTCAGATTCAAAACAACAGAAATAGAAGTGTCTTCATGTAGCTGGTATGCAAACTTAAAAAAAAAACCCAACAAAACAAAATAGGGTATTCAGCAGAAACTTCTTCTCTGTGTAAGATAAAGAATTTCAGCAGCAGTGGTTGATACGTGCAATTAATGTTTTACATATGGCTCACTTTACAAAAAGCCCTCATGTTACTGTTGCTCGTGTGCACAAATTCATACACTCACACGGAATATACCTGTCTGGTTTGTCTGTCTGTCTTTTCCCATTGGTCTGTCTCCTTGCCATGTAACATGTCAAAAGGAAATGAAAAAGGCTGGGAGAGGGAGTGAATCTGTCTTAAAATAGAATAGAATTATATTAGCCGGCCTAATAGTGAAGGTGCATTTTTGGAAATGTGGTTCTGTGTATCTAATGTTTACCACTTGACTACTCATGCCTCAGGCTCAAAATGCATAATAACACAAATTAAAACACAGCGAATGGAAGAGCCAGCATCTCAGAGATAACCACACCTAATGCAAAGTATGACAGAACATCTGCTCTTTAATTAATCTTATGTAAAGATTGAAGCTGTGCATTAAGATGCAGAGTGTTTATGACAACTGTTTTTATTGTAGTTAACATGCTCCTGGCTTCCCCCATGTAATTGTTTCTGCCTTGTAACACACATAAAGCTCTGATAAACAACAACAGCCACATAGAAATAAAAATGCTGGAAGAGAGATGGTTCAGAAACACAAAGTCAGAATGTTTCCAGGGAAGCATAGGAGTAGCATTTAAGTAAGTGGAAGTGGATTTTTAATGATGAGAAGTCTCTAATATCTAACATCTGGTTTTGAGAGTACACTGATGACAGCTTCAATCCTGTGATTAAGATTAAAAATAAAGAAAAGCAAGAAACCCCCCTAGGTCCTCATGTTTTAGGTGGTCAATTTGAGCTCTGCTTTAGGAGTCAGATTTTCAGAAAGTATTCTTCCCTCTTTTCCAGTGCTTTTCAGAAAAGAAAAATTTCTTGTAAGTATTGGGATCAAGCTACTCCAAAACAATACTGATTTCTGAAACTCTCTACCAATTACTCCATTTCCCCTTAGTTATGAGTGTGCCCAGGTGTTTGCATGGATACAGTTGCTACAAAGAACACAAAGTATATCTGGAACCTACTCATTTACCTTGTTAAAGCAGTTTCCTCAATCCAGGATTGTTTATTCGGGTTGTCCACACGGACTTGGCTGCACTGTGATGGACATACTGGATGAAGATTAATTTAGAGACTACCTGACAAACTAACTTGTTTTAATCAAGATGATTAAAAACTGTTAAAATCCCATTTTGGTGTCTGTCTGAGATGGGGGTATGAATCTGGTCTTGCCTCAGTATAAAGGTGAGTGAGGGAGTTGTCAGAACCAAATATGAGAATAGGTATCAGTAGATCTTTTCACTGGCTGCAGTTCAAAAGGCCATAACCATCAGGGGGTTCATCAAGAACCCATGAGATCTAACAGGTTGACTGTCAGTGTGGTTTAGACCTCTGGAGAGAAGAAAAATGTCCTCCACCCTTATTCCCTTTCACAGAGAGGTGCAGGATTATACAGAATTCAACACTCAAGTGGCAGATACTTCCTGTGCATCCATCCGGAGGAGAGATGCACAAGATTCTCATCTATATTTGTGAATCCAAATCTCATCCAATACATCTTCAGTCCAAGCCTGAATGAGAAGCTCAAGTTTGTGTTATTAGGAGATATTTATTTGCAAGACATATACCAGGTGTATCATCTATGAGGAAAAAGGAAAGGAGGTGAAAGATTGCAAAAATATCCATTTTGTAACTTGGTTGTGTTTTCCTAAAATAGTGTTTGGGACTCTATGAGACACCTTGAAAATTTTCACTTGGTACAAATGGCTGGAGTCTTGAATAAAAATTATAGAATGCACTTTGAGCTGAATGAAAATAGGTTACCTGCAGAAAATATGAAGCTGGCATGTGGGCTATGTCTGTCAAGAATAATTTTTATTTGCCTAAATATGTATAAGGGAGGAAGACAGATAAATTGAAAGAAAAATGCCATCACAGTAGCATTCACTCTGGCAAAAGGTTTGTAAACAACATAAAATAGCTGCCTCTCTGAAATGATAGCTTTACTCAAAGTATGTCCAATATATGTGTGTGTATATATGCACATATATATAATCCAAAGGTAGCCTTTTCACCACAGGAATTGTCTGCAATTATGTTCCACTTCCATGCTGTATTATAATTAGCAATTTCTGTGTCATCATGGGATGATGCAATGTAAATGCAGACTTTCTGCTCATCCACTTCTTCCCATGTGTAGTTTTATTCCTCCAGCTGAGCCTGTGCAGCAGATGCCAGCATTCACTGTAATGAGGGACTGGAGAAGGACCTAAGCTTTACCAGCATTTGAATTGCTCTGGACTGCTCATCACCACTCCTTTAATTTATATCCTTAGAGAGATGGCAATAGGGTCTATGTCTCCTATGGAAGTGATTTGAAATCTTGCCAAGAAAGAGCCTCAGTCCCTTCCTCCTTATAGTCCTGGCACGTAAAGCTGCAGGAGAAAACAAAAAAGCATTTGTGAGGAGTCATCCAGGAAGAAAGATTAACAATATAAAGCAAAGGAGAAGAGAGAAAAGACCCTTTCCTCATTGAAAGCGGGTCTGTGCTTTTTTTAATGGATCTTTTACAGTCGCTGAATGTCCTCTAATCTGAACGTAATGCTCATAGCTGTTTCTGCTGCTTCTTTGTTCGACATCCTGCCTGTTCTGCTTGTGGTTGGGCTAGGGGAGGGGGAAGTGCAGTCACTGGCCAGCTTTATCTTTGTGTGAGGAACAAATGTTGTTGTCATCCTCAAGGTTATGGAGCATGTCTGCTCAGCAAAACAAAGGAGTAGCCAGGGCCTTGTTTGTCCACCTAGTTCTCAGTGCACCCTGGATCTCTCATGAAAAACATGGGAAGGTTTCTAATTTTTTCTTTTCCTGAAACACATCAAAGACCATGAGTAGAGGAGGGAGATGCTTCCCCTGCTTCCTATAACCAACCCCCACCCCCTTTCCTCCCTCCCCCAGCCATCTCTTTTGGTTCTGAAAATTGTGTGGCTTTAACCTTGCTTGTCTAATAATGTGTGACCTTGACTAAAGGTGGGTTGGAAGGATTTCAGAGTTGGTTTTATCAGGATTAGCTTTTCATCTGCACAGAAGTATCCAAGGAAGTAAGTCATCTCATCTTCTTTCACCTTAGACTCTGAGCTTTCTCCTTTAGTTCTTATAACAGTGAGGAGAAAATAGACTGAATTATTGTGATGGGTATGGTGATATCACATTCAGTGCAACACATGAAAGGTGAAGCCACCGCTCGGTGCAAGGCTTGGGCTCAGTGCGGTAGGGAGCATGCAGCTGCCTCGTGCAGGAGGAGTTCAGAACTCTCCTCTTCCAGCACCATGTATTTCTTTTCGTGTGCTCTCTGCACAGGCAGCCTGTGCTCAGGGAAGAGCAGAGAAGGAGGGTTGTGGAAACCAAGAACAAAGAATTTATGCCTCTTCATGTCTTCTCTGCTTCTTGGAACACAAACTGACTTTGAAAGATTTGCTCAGAAAATGAATACCCAGGACATTGCTCTTTGTTGCTTTGCTGTGAAATTACTTTCCTGAACGAAAACATTTAATTCCTTTGAAAGCAAGTGCATAACATCTCTGGAAGTGAAAGTCCTGTGGAAATCACAAAGGAAAGAAGGATGACGGATATAAAAGCTTTATAACTCTAAATGTTAGTGAGGCGGAGCTTCCTTTCTTTTTGTGGTCAGTGCTAGAATCTTCTCATTGCCTGCAATAGATTTAAGTTTTATGTACAATAAACAGCCAATAATGTGATCTTCAATGCATTGGAGAGCTTATGAAAACCCTGAGCTAACAGATTCCTGTTGTTTAGCAACCCCAATCTTCTGTCACCATACCTTGTGGAAATTACTGCCTTCCATGGAGGACTGCCTCATCCAGGATGGCATAATATAAAATTCCCTTACAGTGGGCCAACTCCTCAAGCCCTTAGACTTGATCAGTAACACCTGATTCTTCACATGTTCTCCATGTAGCTTTCATCAGAGCAAGGTGCTATTCCATATGGGAGAGCTGGCAGGATGCATAAACCTCAGTGAAGACTGATAAAATGTGTTGGACAGATTTTTGGATGTAGCTGGCACCTTTCTCCTTTATATATGTTCTTATTGCATCCATCACATACTTTAAGGAGTGAAGTCGTCCCCCATAAATAAAATTAAATAGGCAGCCCTAGAAGCCACCAGTTGGTCTGAGCATCTAAGAGGACACAGGACTCTGCAGCTTGGAGGCTGTGACCACCAGTTTTCTCTTGTTCAACCCACTAGACTGAAAACAAATCTCTTCTTGGAGGCAACCACAGCCCTTTGCTGTTCACACTGCAGCTCCCTGCCTAAAGTCTGGGTTGTGTAATATACAGAGAGCTCTGACATGCTCTAAATCAAAATGTCCAAACAGCTCCTGGGTATTCCTTTAATGGACTCACAGAGATTTTGCTGTGTGGGAAAGGGAAGTGAAGGGATGCTGCATGAGGGGTCATGCAAATTTTGATCTAATTTTCTTTAATAAAATACCTTGGGATGCAAATAAGTAACAGAGTACCATGAAGAAAAAGGGGGTTTAACTGTGACCCAAAACATCCTCTCCATAAGCTTTCACAGGAAAGTAAGCAGGTTCTGTGTTTCATCCTTCTCTTACTCATTCACATAATCTTCTTGCCTTGCTCATGATTTACATCAGTGAATCTAAATAGAACAAGATATTGAAAGATCCTGCAACCATTTAACATCCCTACAATTCTCTTTCACATTGAGTAAGATTCTTAAAATGTAGAATCTGCTGCAATTCTGCCCTTGCTAAAATCAGAAGACAACTTTGTAGAATTAAATTAACATAAAGTACTTCAGAAGTTCTTCCTTTCGGACTTGTGATTCAATATTATTTTTAACTCTAGAATGATAACACATTTTAGGTCCAGTTGTATCTGTTTCTGGCCATTGTCAGAAACCAGATAGTAATGGTCTGGCTCATATGGGTATATAATGTTCTTATATGTGCACATACACAAAGCTACATATGAAATAAAAGGCTGGTGTTTTCATTTTCCAAATTTTATTACTATTATATGCTATTGACAAGTAGATCAACACTGTTACCCAGACCTGTCTGCTTCACTCTGGTCTAGAATCTAAGGTTTTTCTGAAATCTACCCGTGTTCCTAGTCTTTAGATCAAAGTATACACATCCAAAACAGAGTTCTTAGGTGTGCCATTTGCTGAGCTTCTTCATCAGCCTGTTCAGATTATCACAATGCAAAATCGCCAGTCACACTGGGCAGTGTCTTCAGCTTTCTTCAAAAACTCAGATCCATGCTATAACTTAATCTTCACATTGTTTTCATATCATATTCTACATGACTGTGTCTTCTCTACCTACATCACCTGTGACTGGTCAGGATTCTCATATCTTGTACTGTAGCTCAAATATTCTGGTTTTTGGCAGAGATTTTGGCCATCTTATCTCATTCTTATAAATCTCTCCAACCTGTCATTTTGTCTGAGACTCCCTTCAGTTAGTATCTGTCCATTTATTTTTCCTTCTTTAGCATTTGGGATGTAGCCTGCTTGCCTTCATTCACAAGACCCTTCACACCTTTCTTACCTATTATCTCTCATTCGCTGAAAGATGCTTCATTAAGATAACATCTCCTATCTCTGATCTTCACCTTTGGTGGGCTTTCCCTGTGCTGCTGCATTAATTTGGTATGAGGTGTCCATTAGTCTCTGCCTAATCTCTACCACAAATTCTTCATCAAAAACCTTGATTAAGACAGTTTGTTTGGCCCCTTCTATGGGAATTGACTGATTGGTATGTGGGGATGCCTTCTCCTCACAGTCCCTAATAGGGCTCCGCTCTTTTTTCCTCCTCCCCCATCAAACATTTCCATCCTTTCTTTCTCCTTCCCTGCTGTGACTGTTTTTATCAGCTGGCTTTCTAAGGTCTTCATATTTATTTTATGCTGAGTTTGGACAGAACCTTAGCCGAGACTTTGAGAAATCCTGTGACCTCTTGGAATACAAATCAAGAGTATGTATTTAGAGGGAAAAAAACCCCAAAAAACCTGGTGTTACTTTCGGGTCTTGCAACTAGGAAAGATAATACTGCCATAAATTCTTTGAGCAGGAACTGAAGTTCTGTACTGTGTTTTAGTTGCCACAGTCCTCTTATATGACCATTAGATAGCAATTTAATCTCACTGTTTTTCAACACTCCCCTCAAGACTTGTAGACAGTCATTAATATTTTGTTATGCTTTAAAGTTATAAACTAGTGCACTGACAAATCATAGCAGTATTTAGATAAAAATGCAGGGAAAATTCTTGATCGTCTGGATATGCAGTGGAGAAAACAAGTTTATTGCAAGTAACTGTATCTATGATAGTTAATTGTTCAGAAGGATGATGATGGTAAGAAATATCTTTCCAATGTCTCAGCAATATTTCCTTAGCAATCAAGAAATCCAAGGTTAGTTACAAACACTTTTCTTGCTTTGTGAATGACTATTTTCTATAAGGATCTCCTGAAATCTGAAATGTGCAAAAGTGCTAACATTTCTTTTGCCGTAGAGAATTAGTTTCATAAACAAGAAATTAAATTAAACCCAGGCACAGCAGTATTTTAAAAGGGAAAGGCAGTAGCCTTGAATTATCCATGTTGATTTGACAAAGCCAGTGATGCTGCAGATATAATACACGGCACTGCTGTCACATCACCAAGTGACATCTCTTTATCCAAAGTGAAAATGAAATGTCAAAGTGAAGGAGCTATGCAAGTCTTCTCGTGCTGCTTACAAAACATGTAAAACTCACTTTTGTGGAATAAGATGGGTGTATACAAGAACTTTGCTTTAAATTAGAGGTTAAGACAGCAAGGCCTAGCTGAGGTTCCTTAACATTCTTCTTACCTATAACCCTGACGTATGTTACTTTTAACCTTGTCAGACATGAGTTGTTTGGCTTGAAATTATCAATGCTTCATGTATTTGCATCTTGGGTTTGTTTTGGAGATGTTTTCACCATTTAAACATTTTTGCAAATGTTAGCAGAAGGAATGCATCCATAATAAAAATTTTACCATTGTTTTCATGGTAGTCCTGTTCCTCTTTGTTTTGGGGATTCTCCTCTGATTTGCCAGTAATGCTTTCCTGTAATCGTGCCCTGTTAATTACCTATATGGAAACTGCCTCCAGAAGCCCTTTTCAGCTTCTTTGTGCTCAAGAACTTCCTGAACTATGACCAACCTTCTGTGGAGATTTTGTCCATATTGAGAGACAGCTGCCACTGACAACAGTGTATGCAAACCACTGCTAAGGAGAGGCTGACCAAGGTACAAACAGCATTGTTGAGCTTTCTTGTCAATCACTACCACAGCCTGCTGAAACTGGAATCAAAAAAAGACCAAACCACCACAACAACAACCAACCAAACAGAAAACAAGCAAGCAAAATGCCCACAAAAAACAACAAAACAAAAACCTCAGAATTCAAAATAACACCCCACCCCCCAAAAAAAGTAGCTCTTAAGTCAGCAAACTTGAGCTCGTGGCTGCCTGGTCAAGATACACAAAGATAGAACATGTGGAAGAAAATAGGGTTTGATCCTTAAGCTAAAGTAGGCATTATAATAGGTGCTCAGTAGCTTCTGTGATGAGATGTTGTTTGTAAGAGCTAAACACAGATCTTGAGATGCACACAGAAATCAGGATATGCAATGTGTGAGTAAATTCACTCCAGTGTTTGCCTTGTGGACTTTCCATAAACTTGTAATCTAGATGCAGGCAAAAAAGAATAATTGGAAAATTTCCCCAGCATGTATAACTTCATCAGTATGAGAAGAATGCACATTCATGTACACACAAATGCATATGAATTCAAAAAAGGAATATATTGGAATGAATTTAGCTTGCTCATCTATTGATAACAAATTTTTCAATAGCTAAATGCCACCAAATTGCAGTCAGAACACAGTCAGAAGGAAAGACCAGTTGTGAGCAGTATTTGAGTTTATGATATTGACAGTGCTTGGTTGACACCACCACATAATTCCATTTCCTCACTTGTTCTCTGGTAATTCCGAATGTGTTGTCACCTGCTCACCCCTACACAAGGAGGGTAGAAGCTGTAAGAGATTTTAGCAGGAATTCTTCAGCTTGAATCAGACAGTTCTTTCTGGTAGGACATGATCACTCTGTCTGTACTGCTTCTGGGGTCTACCTGGGATTGTATTTGCTTTTGTTACAAGACTGCCTAAGGTCCAAATGTGTTGCAGGTCATACATGATGAGAATAATTTCAAATACAATTTACAGGTAAGGAACTGAGTAAAAGTGACTTTGCTTAGATAGGAATCAATTGGAAAAGCCATGGGATGAAACAAGCCCCAGTCCAGTGCCCGAATCATACAACCAGCCTTCTACTTTATCTGACATTCAGCTGGAGTCATTGGAAGAGACTTGAGGGCCTGAATACTGAAAAAGACTCAGATATGATATGTGTGGGACAACACAACAGAAAATAAGTGAACTAGGAGGTTTCTGGAATGTGCTGATGACAACTTTCTTCTCCCACTGACAGATGAAATTATGAGGACAGCTTCTGTCATGGATCTTTGCCTCACCAACAGGGTGGGGGCAGTGGGGAATGTGAAGCTCAAGAGAAGCATTGGCTGCAGTGACCATGAAATCCCATGATTCTACTAAAGGCTGGACTTCAAGCTTTTTTATGTCAATGGAGGGTGATCTGCAGCAGACTCACTGCCCCGGACTTCAGGAAGAGCAGGGATCCCTCTTCAGGGATCTGTTTGGTAGAGTCCCATGGGATAAAGCCCTGCAGGGAAGATCAGCCCAAGAAAACTGGTTGATATTCAAGGATCCACTCAGAGCTCAGGAGCAATGCAGCCCAATGAAGAGGAAAGCAGGCAAAAATCCCAGGAGAGCTGTGCAGATGAACAAGGAGGTTCTGAACAAATTCAAACACAAAAATGAAGTGTTTAGGGTGTGAAAACAAGTACAAGTAGCCTGGGAGGAGAAAACAAACAAACAAACAAACCTGAGTAGTCAGGTATCAGGTTAGGAAAACTAAAGCCTGGGTAGAATAAAACCTGGAGAGATACATCAAGGGTAAGAAGAAAATTTCTGTATGTACATGAGGGATAAAAGGAAGACTGGGGAAAATGTGGGCACCCTCCAGAAGCAAATGGGAGTACTTGTTACCTGGGACACAGAGAGAGTTGAAGTATTTAATGACTTTTTTACCTTGGTCTGCACCAACAGGTTCTCCAGCCACAGTGCCCAAGTCACAGAAGACAAAGGCAGCAGGGATTGGCAGAATAAAGAACCATATCCTGTAGGAGATCAGGTTTGAGAACATTTAAGAAACCTGAAGGTGTGCAAATCCATGGGACCTGAGGCGATCCTGATGAGATCCTGAGTGAACGAGCAGATGAAGGATCTAAATACTATCCATCATGATCCAGCACATCCATCATCATCTTGGAAAGTCGTGGCAAACTAGTGAAATTCTAACTGAGTGGAAAGGGAGAAACCACAAATTTAGAAAAGGATAAAAAGAAAGACTGAAGGAACTACAGGCCAGTCAGTCTTACCTTGGTGCCTGAAAACATAATGGAATAGATCCTCCTAGAAAATATGCTAAGATACATGGAATATAAAAACATAATTGGTGATAGCCAACATGGCTTCACGGAGGGTAAATCATACCTGACAAATTTGGTGGCTTTCTATGGATGGCTTACAGTGGTGGTGGGAAAGGGAAGAGCAGCTGACATCATCTTCCTCAGCCTGTGCAAACATTTGGCATTATCCTTCACAATATCCTTATCTCTGAACCAGATTTGGTAGATGGAATTCTGGGTGGATAAGGAATTGGATGGGCAGTCACATTCAGAGTTGCTGGCAGTGCCTCAATGTCTGGGTCCAGAGAGAGCAGCTTCTCTGGGTTGGGACATCTCTGTTGGTGGCATGGACATTGGCACCAACAGGTTTGCAAATTTTTTGAGCTATGTGTGTGACGGCCATGCTGGAGGGACCTTGGCAGTCTTGAAAGAGGGCCTGTGTGAACATCATGAAGTTCAACTAAGCCAAGTGCCAGGTCCTGCACATGGGTGAGGGCAATCCAAGGCACAAATACAGGCTGGGCAGAGAATGGATGGGGAACAGCCCTGAGGAGAAAGACTTGGGAGTGTTGGTTGATGAAAAGCCCAACATGACCAAGCAGTGAGAGCTAACAGCACAGAAACCAGTGGTGTCCTGGACTGCATCAGGTCACGGGAGGGGATTCTGGACCTCCATTCTGCTCTTGGGAGACCAATGCTGTGTCCAGCTCTGGTGTCCACAGCATAAGAAGGATATGGAACCATTGGTACAAGTTGGAACAAGAATTATCATATTACTTCTGCTGGAACAAAAACTATTAGAGGGATGGAATTCCTATCCTATAAAAATAGACTGGGAAAGTTGAAATTGTTCAGCCTGGAGAAAACTAGGCTGTGAGGAGATATTATAGCCCCTTCCAGTGTCTAAAGGAGTTAAAAGACAGAGAACCTTTTTACATTACCCCTTGTCCTGTATGTAGGTACAGGACTAGGGGTAATGACTTTAAACTGAAAGAGGGCAAGTTTGAATCAAACATTAGGAAGAAATTCTTCACTGTGAGGATGGTGAGAGACTGGCGCAGGTTACCCAGAACTGTGGCTGCCCCATATCTGGAAGTTTTCAAGGCTAGGCTGGATGGAACTCTGAGCAACCTCATCTACTGGAACGTGCCCCTGCCCATGGAAGAGTGGCTGGAGTGAGATGGTCTCTAAGGTCCCTTCCAACCCATACCTTTCCATGGCTGCCTAATTCCATGAATCATTTGTTGTATACAGCAAGTCAGCATGGCCAGGTCATTCTGCAGCCAAAGGGAGAGTAGGAAGCAATGAGGCAGAAGGCAGTTTCCAGGTGAGGCACTTTATTAGGTCACCCTCTCTCAACACCTTCACTGTTGACTGGACAACTCTGAATTGTTTATTACTGAAAGTAACTGTTCCCAAGAGAGATGATCTTCTCTAAGAGCAGAATGTTGAATACCCAGTCCAAGAACCCTGTAAATTATTATTTATATGTTCTCAGAGTATGGTGGTCCAAGCATACTTTGTGCAAAATAAGTCTTTGCTTACCTAAGCTCATTTTCTTCTTTGTGAAGTCCACTTTGCTGTAGCTCTGTTTATGTAAGATACAGATTAATCTTCTTAAAAATATTGGATAACAGTAGTCTTGACAAATTGAAACAATTACAGGAAATTGTGGACCTATTTACACATTGGAATGTGCAAGACTATATCCTGGCCATAGCAGGATTACTCCAGATCAGTAATAGTGATTTCTACTAGGAAAAAAAGTCGACATTTAACACTTGGTGATACTTGAAACTTTGGGGGTTTTGGAAGTTTCAGAGAACTGCGGAGTATTAAACTAAAATCATCATATTGAACAACAAGATTTACTGAAATGGAAAGCCTTTTATAGTGCAGTATAATAGAGATTTAGAAATTAAATTCCTTAACTCTTCAGAGATGGAATAAAGGGCTGTTTATATCACATACACAGTGCAGGTGTATTAAATTATTTCATCATTAGAGAGGCCTGTTCTATCTTTTTCTGAAAGATAGTGAAATCTCTATCTATTCCACTGGGTAGAAATTCCTATTGTGTTGAAATCTTCATGATGACCAATGGAAGTTAAGATCAATAGTTTGCATTTGGCCATTTTTTTAAATGAATCTGTAATAGATACTAATTAGCTTGTCATTTTACCTATCTTCTCATAACATGTCTTAACATATACAACACAATGTCACACATGCTTTAGTTAATTTTTACAGATGCCTCAAACAAAGAGGTTTTGGACCCAAACACTTTCTTCATTCTGAAAAATCCCTCCTTTTTCTTTGTGAACAAAAACTTAGAAATATACTCCACTCCTACTAATTCAAAGACTCTTTAGGCCACTTTACAAGTATTTTCAATATTTGTTTTAAAGGGCCTCTTTCTAAGTTGTTTTAGACAGTTAGTGTGAAGTGAATTTCAGATTGTTTTAGGTAATGTTCAAGAATTCCTCAAAAGACAGAAACTGATTACTCATGTACTTCCTTTAAACTGTCTTTTTACCTGTATCACCTTATATAGACTTAGTTTTGAATGATGAAATAAATAAAATTAGGCAGTGGTACACAAAATCTATGAAACCCGTTTGAATTTGAATGGTCATAGTTACAAGAATCTCATATGTCTAAAAGAGGAGAATTGTACATAAGAGTTCTGTTAAAAAAAATAATGATCAAGAGATGCTCAATAAGGTCTTATGGGGTTTGTACACGGTTTCTCACTCTTCTGGCTATCTTTTGCTAAAAATCTGGTACCAAGGATAGTGTACCGAGGTAAGCACACCTGTGCTATGCATATGCAAAGCGTTATTCCACCTTGATGAACTTTGGTGAATACCCCATTTATGTCTCATCTGAACTTGTGAGACTACCTGTGAAACCTGAGTTGCTGGCAGACGTGCACAAGGGTATATCATCCACAGAGGAGAAATCTCAACTGTGGTGAGTCAGGCTGATTCAATCATTGCCTGCGGCTGGAAAGCTTTGTAAACACATCTCTAGGAGAAGGCCAGTGAGATGTGAATGGTCACTGAAATGTGATTTCACCCACTCCCTTGGTCAGCATCCAGAGAAGCCATTCAGCAACAATGATTAAAAGCCTGGGTGTGGGTCTGAGTGTGACCTCCAGACCTCCATGCCTTGGTGAGGATGGTCTACCATCTGCCAGTCAAATTCCAGTCTGCAGCTTTGGCTGCTCTGTGACTGCGGTTTCAAAGTATGACCATCAACCTGTCCTTGGAAATTCTGGGGACAGATACAGTTGCAAAAAAACCAACCCTGCTAGGGCATTCATGTTGCTTGCTATGGACACTGCAGCCCTTGCCACTCACTCAGCTCATCATTCCCAGAGGAAAACCTGTGTTCTGTCCCTCATCCCAGTTATTTAACACATATCTGCATTTAGAGAGAGCTTCCAAATCTGTCTGACTTGTAAAGTTGTTTTCTCTTGGTGGAGGTGGATGGGGAACAAAACTCACTAGACTCACTACAGTCAGTGAAAACATCACTGAACATCTGAGACTAAGGAAGTGTTGACACTAAAACCAGGCACCATTTAAAATGCTAGCACTTACAGAAGTTGATGTGTTATGGCATCAGTATTTGGCAGCTGTTCCCATAGTCAGGAAGGGAGAAACTTTGGGGTATCTCATTTAGTCCCAGTAAGTGCTGGGCACCAGGTGGTCTCTCATGCTGTGTGTGCTGTGTACAGGGCTGTAGCTTTCAATGGATTCCCTTCCCAAAGCTCTGTTAGGAAGGAGAACTCATCATTGCTCTCTGTCTGAGATGAGATAATGGGGGAAGGCAAAACTCCTCCTCTGCTATCTCCCCACAGACTTTGAACAGGTAACTACCTGGAAAAGTCTTTGAATCTCTTAGAGGGAATTCATGGGTCTCCTTTGTCAAGCTGAAAGAAGTGTGCCTGCTCTTGCCAATGCTGAGCTGTGTGACAGCATGCTACTAAATCTGCTTTTAGCTGCTTCAGAGGTATGTGAAGCAAGGAAAAAAGCAGAGTATCAGTGGGTGAGCTTTTAATGGGGTGGGAGACAGGCTGCTGCTCTTTTCTCCATCATTCTGGAGACCATCATGAAAAATGTTGCTATTTCCTTTCCTCTCCTGAGGTTTTTGCTCTATTACTGTACCTTCACTCAAAATTGTCATTCTCCAGGTGTGCCACCCTGAGTGATCCCTCAGGTTTGTGTATGTCTTCTCAAGAAAGTGTGATATACAACTTTCATCTCCAGCTTGGTGATAAAAGAACAAATGCAGCTCTCCAGCAGCCTAAAGCAAGTCCTGCTGTGCTTTTCCACCCTTAGTAATATTAGACCAGAGTTAGAAATAAAGAGAGATAGAAGAGTCATGAAGCATAAATTTATTTGCAGCTTGGAATTCCTTCTGCTTAAAATATATCCAAAATCCAGCTCCATGTGACCATTCACTGTCCCATCACTCCTCTTATGTACACTATCTGAACACATTTGTCTGGGGTATCTAAAGTGGTCCTTTTTATTTAGGGAGATTAGTTAAATGTTTATCTGTCTTTACCCAGTAAGCATTTAGAAGAAATGCATTCAAAAATCTTTCTTGCTTCATGTGTCATATTGATTATATCTGGTTTGGTTCTTACTGCTTTGGACAGTTAAATGGAACTATTTCTTGCCTCCTACTAGTTTTTGACTCATTGCTTTGTGATGGGCCAGATTTACAGTAACTGGGAGAAGAAAACAATTCTCCAGCTCTGTCACATTTAGCCTGATTTTTTTTTTTCAATGTTATCTTTTCTTTCCATCAGATCTGCTAATGACAGCAAGCCTGTAACATAATATTTGTGCTTGAAGTGAGATTTTTGGCTCGTTGTACAGCTCCTGGAAGATGTGGAGTCTATTTAGAAATACTGTTTTTGTCCTCTGTCTGAGTCTTTTGCATTCATTGAGCATTTAATGGGCCATGCTTTGTGGAAAGCGGTAGCCATGGAGACTCCTGGGTTTCCAATATTTTGTTGGTTGTAGCTACCACCTAAGCAACACCTGGGTCTGCTCTCTGGAAGCCTCAAAAGTTTGAAGTGTAGCTTACACTGAAGATAATCCATTTGTTTTCACGGAGGATTCTGTCACAGTCAAGGGCTGCTCAGCATGGTTGTGTCTGCTCTTCTGCTTTTTAAGCTTCTGTCCCCATTGAGAGGCATCAATCCCTGACAGTGTGGAGATGATGAAACAAATGGCTCAACAGAATCACTGTGTTCATGATGACAGAGAGTAACTAGCAACAGAGCTCTGACCAGACCTTTCAACTCGGAGAGCAAATCCAGAGTCTTTCACAGTACTCAAATAAAATTTTATCAAGCCTTTTGTACAATTACTCTTACTTTTCCATGACGTCATCTGGAAGCAGAATCACAGTGCGTGTATGTGAATACAGAATGTGACCCATGCTTAATAACCTCTTCAAGATTTGTTGTTACAAACAGTCAGGTGGGAGTGGAGCATCACTTCCCCAGCAGCAGAATTTTAAAAAACACACTCTTTCTAGTCTATTTTTCACATTAAAAAAATAGGTCTCAAATACTTGTGCAAAAGTGGATACCAAAAAGAATTTAGGTTGCTCTCTTTCTTGGGAGGAAGAGATGTTTAAGTCTAATAATCACAGTTATGGAAATTTATTTTTTTAAAACAAGAAAAGAGAAAAATCAATGAATACAAACATCCATACCCTGTTACTAATCCTACACTTAATCTGACTAAGCACTGCTGATATTGCATGTGAGAGATGTGTCTTTGACAGGGAGTTTGAGAAAGTGACAATTTAACTGGCGATTCCCCTGTTGCTACTGAGATCAAAGGCACACCAAAGCTGCTAACCTGGAATATGAAGTGTGCTAAGAAAGTGTGAAAAAAAGCAACAGATACCTCAGGAAAACAGCTACTTTACAGTATTGCTGCAAGAACTAAATTTGTTCACTTATTTTTGGCATTGTTCCCTGTATCTGACTCAGTGATATTTTCCTAGCTGCCCTTACGGTATTTTTTTTTGTTCCTAAAAACCAGTTTGGATAATAATGGCCCTGTAAAATGTGTCTTGGATGCCTGGTGTTTGTCATACAATCTCTAGTTCTCCTATACAGGATGGCTCAGTCATTCTGCTTTGACAGTGTAGATGGGCCTTAAAAGAGAGTGCAGGGGCAATATCCTTCCTCCCTCTACTTGCTGATGTAAAGCCAGACCAGATCCCTGGAAATGTACCCCTAGTGGGCCACATGTCCCACTGCTGTGAATGGTACAGTGTTATGGACTTGCATGGAACTGATGGTCTCGCCTTTAACTGAACACTCTGAATGTGTCTCTCTGTTGCAGAAGAAATATTTGCTCTTGGCTGGCAAGGCAGGACTGTAGAAAGAGGAAGTGAGTCTGTTCTCCTTATTTAAATGTTTCTCCTTTCTCGAAGCTGTTAGCTGGTTAGATTTTTCACTTCATTATTCATCAAGCCTTGGTGAGCTGCCTACATGCAGAACCAGTCAGGGGTTTCCAGAACTGTGGCTTTACCCTGGTAATCTGGGACCCACGGAAATGTTTTCACCACCCTCTGGCTAAGGGCAGGCTTGTGCTAGAATGGCTAATCGGTGGTGACGAGAGAGATCTCTGGATACCAGGGCAGCTCTTGAAACATGGTTTATTACACAGGTTCTGGGTGCAAGAGCTTTGCCTGAGCTGCCAGCCCCAGCTCAAAGTGTGCCTGAAGAGAGAGAGCTAATTTCCCGTTACATTATATTTTATCTTCTTCTGTGTTGAATATTCTGGTTTACACCAACCAACCAGTACAAGATACAAAACCTACAGAATTTACATACAGCCCATGAGAACTACTACATTACCATAGTGCACCACATTCCAAAAACCTAAAAAGCTAGTTTCTAGTCACCTTTTCCCTGTTACATTGGCAGGGCCCATCCCCCTTGGCATCCCTTTATCTGCTGGGAGTATTGCTCAATCACCAGGGATCCTGCCTTCAGGTAACTTAATCACTTTTCTGGCTTGGCATCCTACAACTCAAAGCTTGCTTTCAATTCTATTTCGCTTACAGGTTTTACACTCTTAGAATCTTTTGCTAGGCAATCATATTTGTAGGGCCTTCCTGC
>VZUI01035641.1:0-39354 GCA_013401135.1 Cettia cetti | reverse complement strand
CGGCCCCGCGGCGTTGGCGGCCGGCGCGCGCCCTCTGCCGGCCGCGCGCGGGAGGGAGCGGCGGGAGCGCGGCCGGTGCTGCCCCTGCTCCGGGGAACCCCCTGCGCGCGGATCCTCGGGGAGCCCCCTGCCCGCGGATCCTCGGGGAGCCCCCTGCCCGCGGATCCTCGGGGAGCCCCCTGCCCGCGTATCCTCGGCAAGCCCCCTCCGCGCACGGTAGCAAAGGTCTGCGCCTCTCCCAGGCGGAACTCCTTCCAGGACTCTTGGAGCCCGGCTGGGTGAGAGCTCCAGCATCATCCCAGACGAGATGGGTCCACACTCACGACTTCAGTAGGGTGCCTGCCAGCAGCGCGGGTGAAGAGGTGCTGGAGCAGACGTTTGTCCCAGCAGGACAAAAACGGATGCCTTCCACATGGCAGGATCTTGAGGAGGATGGCTTTTTCCTTAGCTCGTGGCTAAGTTTGGTTTGAAGCGGAGAAGTGAAGAAGTGGAGAAGTAAGCTCATATCTGGTCAGAAGGCAGAACTCCAGCCACGAAAAGAGGCCCTCAGGACATGGTGAAATTGAGCTTGGAGCCTGAAGGGTCTCAGTAGCAATTTTGCATTTCCTCATGTCTCACGTTTGCAGGATATGTTAAGAAGCTGCATTTGGAGAGCGCCTCTCACAGCTTGCAGGTTTGCAACTTTATTGGTCAGCTGTTGCTGTTCCATCAGCTCTCCTTCCTGCCAGTATTTACTGGCATTTTGGTTTTCAAGGAAGAGTTTATTGAATTGTGAGCAACTTTGGAAGCTGAGAGATATTCCAAATTTTCTAGTTTGAGGCATTTTGCTGCTAAAATCTTTCCCGTTCTTGTTATTTCTTGCTGGACCAAGTATGGGAAGCAACAGTATCACTCCAGCAAGAAGCCCTTTCTCTAGGTTAACAATTTTCTCTTGGAGAAGCATTGAGGTATGGCTTTCTCCCTCTCTTTAGGCTCTCTAATGTGGAAGTTGGTTTGGTTTCCTTACACCTTACACTCCGTATGTCACTAATGAAAGATGATTAGCAGAATCACCAACATGCCAATGGCAGGCAGCTCCATGGCTCTCAAGTTTACACATTTCTTTTGTCATTGTAGCCGGTAGTCATGAGAATATGCCTTAACCTTAGTGCTGGTAGATCATTTATGCTAGCAGCTCAGAAATTAGACTGATTGTTGTTCTTAATTTGAGACAGAGCTGAAAAAAATGGGGCTGTTCTGACATTTATGAGTAAGTGGGCAAGAGCCAAAGCCCTTGAATGCAAGTTTAAGTGTCAGAGGTTAAAGCTAAAGCTGGTCTCAAAGCATTGTGGCTGGATTTTGATCTCAATCTAGGTATGACACATCTGTGGACTGTTATGACCTGTCTTTTAGCAAGTACAAAACCTTCCAGTTTCTCCATCATACTGCAGTGTGTTTGCTGTGGTGTGCTATTTCTCTGCTGTCTTCAGTGGATTTCTTCTGAGTATTTCTCAGTGTGAGTGCAATTAAATCTGACCTAGAAGTTCAGCTTCATCACTCAAATCTGAGATGCTGGCACAAGCCCAGTTCTATCCACAAACAGCAGTTTATAGAAGCTGGAAATGTTGGCTGCATCAAAGAAGTGCTTTGAGGTATTCACATTTTTAATAAATTTCAGGATAAAAAAGGTGACAGCAACTGTAACTTGAAGAGTCATTGCTGCCTGCACAGGAGCTTTGTTTCCAGGTTTTGTGCTAATAAGTCTCAGTATCAGGTCTTACTTACAATTTTAAAAAGCTTCCTAGGGGAGATTTGAAATGCATGACAGCTCCAATACTTGCTTAAAGCTGCATATTAATGAGCTGGAGTCTATTGGGGGACAGTGAGGAAATTGAAGGCATTTGTTGTAATACTGACAAAGAATTAATTGTAAAGATAGAAACAGCTAATTATTAAGAGCTACAAATAAAATCACCAGAACTTTCTCAGTTTGACATATTTCATCTCTAAAAACATTCCAGTTCTTGCTCTCTTCCCCTTGCCAAACTGTAGTACATTCTCAGTTAAAAGCTCTGGTACATCAAACACATTAAGTCCCTTTATCCCTTTTGTATAGCCCCACATAAGCACACATAACCACAGTCCAAGTATTCTGCCAAGTTTATGAATACAGGCAGTATAGGAGGAGATTGGCTGTATGGACCAAATTTGTTCTTCTGGTGCTGTAGGTAATGTTCCTTCCATAGTATCTGGGATATACTATGTGTCTGTAGGGTGTTTTCCTACTTGCTCTTGACGATTGTTGAGCATGATGTCATGGACACTGAAGGCTGTGCATTTCCTCTGTATGAGCTGTCTGCTGGAGTGTTTGCTGTACCACAATTTCTAAATCTGTCCCAAGATTTACCTTGTTCTGTCAGGGTAAAAGTAGACTGACACTGGGAAATAAGTACTTCCCAGTCACTGCTACAGTCCCTAGTTCCAGGTGGTGTAGCATAGACAGGGAACCCTCCAGGCTGTCCTTATTACACCTTCTGCTTCCTGCAGTTACCAGCAGACCCAAATCAGTCCACTTTGAGTATACCTTTTCCTACAGCAAACAACAGCAGAGTCTTCCTGTCCTCCTCCTGACAGGGCTACATCTCCCTGTTCGCTTGTGTAGTCCTTTTGCCTCAGGGCCATTGCACAGATGTTAGCCCACACTCTCCTTGCTCCACTGAGAGCCTCCTTGAATATCTCCATAAAATAAAAGGAAGCCGCTTGTGTTCAAATTCGGACAAAGAGTCTCATTCTGTTGCAAACTAGTTGTCTTTAAAGCTCACCTGTGCTTGATACCAGAATCAATCTATTTTCCACAAAGAACTGTCTATTTGGATTCACTTTGAATGGATTTTTTTTCTATATTTCAAATGTAAAATATTCCATAGATTTTTTAGAAAGTGCTGTCATAGTTTCTGTCACACAGCTCTGCCTTCTTCCATAAATCTTTATGTTCTCAGTAAAAATCAATGTCTGCTTATTAATAAAATATTGATGTGGTTTTTGTAAGTAATAAAGGATACAGTGTCATGCACATACATATACTCATGGAGCACAGTTGCATGCAGAAGTTTGCAATCATTTTATGCAGTGGGATGCATTGCAATGCAGGCATGCAGCCAATTTTGGTTAAGTTCATAAATTCAAATACTGAAATTTGACAGAATCCCATTTTCTGTTTCTCAGGCACCATAAGCATTCATTGCAACTCCAGAATTAAAGACAAGCCTGAAAATTTTTGAGTACCTATAAATCCCAAAGCACCAAGTCCTAGCAATGCAGATATTACATAGAACAGCAACAGAGCAAAAAATAATTGGAGTAACAACAGCCAGTTACAGGCTCTAATGAAGAAAGATCCAGGCTGTTTCTTGTCTAGAAACCTTGCTTGCCTCCATGGGCCTCCTGAATTGCCTGGAATTGGCTCTGGAACATTGCTAGCAATTTTCCCTGAGCACAGAGACATGGCTGAAGATATTAGAGGGCAAAGGATTTCTTTTAAATGTTCTTCAAAGAACCTTCTAGCTACCGAGAAGAAACGTGTCTTCCAAAAGAATTATTCTCAGTAAACATCTTTGGGCAGAAAAGGGGAGAAGGTGGTATTAATGGTATTAGCAAATAACTGCATTAATAGAAGGGATATAGGGCAGCACGTGCCAAAGTGAAAAAGCAGGCAAAGGAGGGTAGCAAGTGCCAAACCAGCATGTGCCTGCTTCTCCCTAGGAGCCAGGGACACAGTGCAGATGGTGGGGAAGGGGATAAGTGGCCATAGCCCAGCAAAGTGAACAAGCAGCCCTGAGAAACAAGCTGCAAAGCATTTATGTCATCACATTTTTATACTGCATCCTTTCTTGTTGCACGAGTAATTTACAGCAGTGCAGATCAGCAACAGATCTGGCATCACAGGCACTAGTCTATCATAGTCTTGAATGTGTAAATGCCTTAAATGAAAGATGATATAGAAGACAGCAGGCATTTCTTTCCTGCCCCTCAGCTCTCATGAGGTGAACTAATTCAACTCAGTGCTCAACAGAAGAATTACATTCATGATAAGCTGCATCAGAGGCCTCACCACAGTATGTTCCTGAGATTTTTATAACAGTATGCACTCCAGATCTCAGAGCATCTTTTTCATCTGAAACTCTTTTTCAGCTCCTCTTCAAACATTTCATACACTTCTTTTATCCCCAGTTTAGGGTTAAAAGTGAACCCTAGAGCATGCAGATTTCCAAAAATTTTATTGTTCCATTTTTCTCTTTGCTGTGGATGATTCCACTCTGATTATATTCTTCATGAGCAACTGCAGAGAGCTGATGACTGGCTTATCTGCCTGCCATTTCCCTCAAACCTCTTTGTTACCTGCCTCTAGTTTGCATTGAAAGACACAATTTGGTCCCTGTATCCCTCTCTTCATTAGCTCGATTGCAGCTGGGGAGGCAGAGCCATGACCTTGCATATCCTGTGGATGCAGATCGGTGGCCAAGAAAGGTGCAGAGCCACTCTCTTTGCCCTTCCCTGTCTACTGCAGTGAGTTTTTCTCCAGTGTACTCTGCTCTCCTGCTCTGACTGCATGAGGAACCCAGAGGGGAAGTCCAGGAGGATTCATGACTGGACCCAGATGACTTCAGTTTCTGTGTCTGCCCATCAAGGGGTGCTCAGACTTGACAGCACAGCTCTGGGGAGCAGGGTATGAGTAAGGCATGCCTGTTCATCAGAGGGTCACCTTGAAGTCACTGCTCCATCCAGGTGAACACAGTTTGCTGTGTACAGGAACTTCTTTCAGTTTTAAACAGAAGAGCAGATTTGTCATTGAGTACAGACATCAGTGTGGGGGAGCTGACACCTACAGCCTGTCTGTGTGCCCAGGCAGGCTGGGATAAAGTGTTCCTGCCTAGATTCAGGGCAGGAGTACTCACAGCTTTGTGGAAGTCTCTGTCTGTGGCCCCAAGCTGTGCTCCCTGGAAGCAGCATAAGCACAGGGCAGCTGTGGTCAGCAGTATGTCCCAACCCTCTGCATTTTGATGTGGCTCTTTTCTGATACATAACTATTCTGTCAGACACCATAACAGAGGGAAAACAATCCCTAGGCAGCTAGCAAGAACAACACAGCTTCAGAGATGGACTGGTAGAAACTGATGGGCATTTTTTCCTGCTGCTGGAAAGCTTTGGCAGAGTGGAATGCATTACCCCATGTTACGAAATTCAGCAGAACCATGTCTTCTCTTCTTTAGATAGAGCTTGTCTGCTCATGAAGGTTTTACCAGTTTAACAAAACGGAAGTTCAAATTCCCTTAATGAAATCAGCATGATCTCCTTGATAGTTATTTGTTTGAATTCAAATCTCCTTCTACTAGCTACACCCATTTAGTTTGTACCCATGTGAGCAGATGCAAGTTGAACTGGAGAGCACCAGCTTTATGTTCAGATATAAAGCTGCATCAGTTTCAAAAAGCCAATTTAATCTAACAGCCTGTCATGGTTTAACTCCAGCCAACAATCCACCACCCCACAGCCATTCACTCATTTCCCCCCCAGCAGGATAGGAAAAAGAACTGCAAAGGTAAAAGTGCGAAAACTCATGGGTTGAGATAAGAATAGTTTAACAATTGAAATAAAACAAAAATATACAAAATTGTAATGAAAAGGAAAATAACAAAGCAAAAAAGCTCTTAGTCTGCCTGCACAGCTCCTCACTGCCTTTTTCCCAGACCCATCAGGATGTCTCTATGCATAGACAAGGCTCAAGAATGTTTATAATCACCTACATTTTAATTTGGTTGCCTAGCCTTGTCCATATTAAAGAAATGTTCATCCATGCAATTAGCATTATTGAGCATTTTAACCACTGCTAGCCTCACCACTTTATTCACTGCATAATGCCTGATCTGCAATAATGCAACATCAATGCATTTGTTCCAAATGCCCTAGCACAGGCTGGGTGAGGGCCTGGAAAAGGCTGGTGCCACAGGAGACTCACAGTGACATTCTGTGACCAAGGAGTTTTGGGAAGCAGTCAGGTATGTGATAGAAAAATGTGATGGGCAGCAGTGACAGGTGAGGCTGGTCCTATTTGAAAGTATGACCCACTACTCTGGGATAAACATTGCTAAGTGAGGGCACTTGTTGATAATTTTGATGTTTACTGAGAAGCCTTTGGTGCCAGTATGTTCACACAGTTCCTTCTCTAATGAGACTACAAACTGAAGCATGCCTTTGGCCCAAAAGAGCTGGAATCTGTGCCCTGGAACTGGCAAATCTCTGTGTTTGTGAATGAGCCATTCCATACTGCTGGGAGAAGCCAGGGCTTCGTTGTTCACTAATGGGAACAGAGTGCAGCAGGGGAGACAGCCTGAGGACAGAGACTGGTGATTTTGAGTTATCTGTGTTCTTGTTGGCAGTAGGAGGCTGGTGTTTGCTCCCATATTATTTGCATTTTAGTCTGTGTGAGGATCCTATCTTTTCTAGATATGGAAGAGATACTGGAAGCCTGGGACGTGTGCTTTTCTATGTCTACGTACAAATAAATAAATGAACCAGTACCATTGAGTGGAAGATCTCAAGAGAAATGGAGTGTTTCTGTAGCATGCTAAGCCTACTTTAAACAGAAAAAAAAAGTGTACCAATTCTGATTTTTTTTTCCTAGGAAAAACTGCACTCTGCCTCAGGGTAGTGATGACAGTTGATGTAAGGATCAGCTGCTAGAGAGGAGTTTGTGTAAGGTTGTATATTTTGGAGAATCTTCATTTTATTTGGGCTTCAAGCTGATGTATTTATCACAGAAAAAACATTTTTGCTAAAAAGTTGCTAAAAAGTACAGAGAAAGCTCCAGAGGGACCAGTATTGTCAAAATTTCTGAAGTTGAAATTCTCCCATTAGATGCCACACAGCACTTGGAGAACCTGTGTGGAGATAGAGCCTATCCTGTCAGTCACCCTCGATTTCACTTGCAAATGTTGATGTCTCATGAAGGTGGTTCTCAGACTTATCTGGAAAGCAAACATATTTTCCTAAGAAGTGTAGATGACTGACTTGCCTTTTTTTCTGCACGTCAAGCTTGTCTAGTTGCTCACATGCTTCCAGGTACTTGATGGAACAAATTTTCATGGACTTCAGAGGAAGGTTAGAATCTTTTAAGGAAGTGATTTAGGAAGGTGCTCAGATGCTAACTTATCAGTGGGGGTCCACATGAGTTGAAGAATCTTTGTTGTATGAGTCTCTGAGAAACTAGGCAGAAAAAAATTCTGCCTATAATTCAAGTCCATCTGGAAAAGGAATGGGCAGCCAGGGCCATATGGCAGCTTCAGGATTAGTAATTGCCATGCAAATAGCAATAAAATGAAGGCTACAACCTTATATGCTTCTTCAGGGGAAGGTCCTGACAACATTCATGAGTCTGGCCAAGAGTGAGCGGCTGGGTGGGTGTGGGGTTTTGGGTGACTTTGTATTTACCATTTTCTGTGTTTAAAGAAAAGCATGCACGTCTCCTCCTAAGCTGAATTGTTGACTATAAAGGCTGCCTACCTGCCTCAACACTTGCTGCTCTTTTTGTTTATAGCACACTAGTGAAATAAAGCTGGGGTTAAAAAGGCATTAGAATTGTATTCAGACTTACTAAAGAGATAGTAAAACTTTAGGAAGTGAAGCAAGAAATCATTATAGACACTGATTTTACACATCTCATAAGTGTTAACAGTAGTGGTCCTCAATCTTGAATAATGATGAACTCACATTCCCTTAAGCAAACAGGCCAAAGAGGTGTTTTTTTAGTGGATTACATAAATGAAGTTAGTTTGCTAATTAAACCAAACATCCTGCATATTCATGACTGCTTTTCAAGATTTAGCCACATGGGATACTGATAACAGCAATCTTTAAAACACAAAAACCTTACAATAAATGAGGATAATTTCCATATATCACAACCACAAGAACTCTTTTTCATGGAGCACAAGACCAGTCCTAAAATTCTTCCGCATGCCTTCTTCAAGCAGGTAAGAAGTTCCTTAAATTTAAACAGGGTCTTCATTCTATTATTCACAATACCTGCCACATGGCTGGTGCCAGGATGGGGCATCTTAATGAGACTTGTTTGCCAGTACACTTTGACATCACATCTGCTGTAAGGAAGGTCCCAGCCTACCTGTCTGGCTTCTCAGGCTCGAATTCTCTTCACTGGTTTGAAGATGTCAGTAAGGGGAATAAATACAAAGAGTGTGTCCTAACAAACCCTGCTTACAAGGAAACAGCTTCCCTTAACCCATGGACCAGATTGGCCATGCAGAAAAGTGGATCATGGAGCCCAAATTAATGAGTAATTAAAAGACTGTTCTGCAAAAATGGAAACCACTTATAATCAGTGAATGTAGCAGCGCATGGTTGATCTACAGAGTCCTGTACGTAGCAGGCATCCAAAGTATGCGGCTGAGGCCACCAGAACCCCTGCGGAATGAGGCATTCTCTCCAAGAGGAGGAGGATGGCAGTCAAAGTACGCTCTTGTATATGAACTTTTGACCCATCCAGGTACTGCTGAAGAAGGTGGCTACCCAGACTTCCAATGTAGGAAATAATGATGTTCTTTGGATGCATCGGTGCATGATGATGAGAAAGCATCATGATGATGAGGTAAAAGATGAAAAAGCAGTTTGAACACTGCTGATTCCCTAGGGGCTTGTGTCTGGCACATTCCAAGAACAAGACAGGCAAAGAGAACTCAAAGGAAATACTACAGGTTGCAGGTTTTAGAGCAATGAGAGATCTACACAATACCATGAAATTGGGTATGTTAACCATGTTCCCCTGGTTTGCCTTCAGTAAACTGCTCGAGCAAGGTACAGACTTTACAGGCTCCAAGCTAAAGACCTTGTAGCTTCTGCAATCTGCACTTTTCACATTGATGTTAGTTAGACATACAACATACCATGAAATGTATAGGTACTTGTCCCCTATTCCAAAGTATACAGGTCCCTTTAGCAACAGCCCTAATCTGCATTCAACAGTACAGGTATTAATGGGCCAGAAAGTACTTAATTGTACAAACCAGACCCAGCACACGTAGCTCAGTTATACACACTTTTCCAAGACACCAATTTCTTCTCGAACTACAGTGACCCCACTATGTGGGGACATTATCAGTTGACTTCAGATTTGTATGAAAATAGAGTCTATGATGGGAACACAGAAGATACAGAGCTTGCTAACTCTAATCACATTAACTGTGAGCCCTTTGACAAAGACCTGGGAAATGAGAATTTTGAGACCCTTCCTGACATCTCCAGAGGCACTTCTGTACATCTGTACAAAGTAAATACCCTCAGTGTGACGGGCAAAGATGATGAAAAACTTACCATCTCTGTAAGACGAACACTTAGTGGATGGTAAAGCTGGACCTTTATGGAGTATTACGGGAAATTAATGATGTTACTGGTAGCATCATTGTAGTAATGCAGCAATGAATGTGGAGAGTTTAGTTTATTTTTATAATCCTAAGCAAGAGGATTGTGACTCTTAGCAACCAGGCATAATGTCATTAATGTTATTTCTTTGACATGAGGCAGTAATGGAACAGTGCAAGATTTGCTCCCCACGTGGGAAACAGCTGTTCAGAGGAACAGTCACGGATCAGCAAGGACTGAAGCTGTTTCTTAACAAATTTATTTAATCCAGCTACTACCTGAAAAATGCCTGCCAAACAGAATCTTATCTGTTGTTCTTTAGCAAATATTGTAAGACTTAAAGATTTCATCGACAAAGCAAAAGTTAGTGCAGAGTTCTACCTTACAGTTTATATCTAGTTCAGATGATAACAAAAGGAAAGTGAACTTACTGGTCTTGGCTGGATACACATGAGTGCTGAACAAACAGAAGGTAATGACAATAGTGAAAGGGGAAGAATGTACCTCTCTTGCCATTTTTATTGTCCTTGCTATGAATTTTTATTGGAAGGTAAGTTACAGAGTTAAATTTTAGCAGTGATGAATGCATTGTTTCTTCTGTCGCTCCCTGAGCTTTATTCATTAACTGATGCAGAGAGCTGGTCTTTTCCCCACCATCATTTACCTGTAGTTTCTGACAGTGTCCCTCACAGACTTCACTGAATACAGAAATAAGAGTCATATTTGAACAGCACTAAAACAAACTTGGCTCCTAATAAGGGACAGTACAATACATAAAAATACAAGTTAGAAAGGTGTGCTGTAGTCTTCCAGAGCTACTTAATTTTAGATGGCTTTTATTGTTTTTGAAGCTATTGAGAGAAGTGAGGAAGACATTATTTCTTATTTCTTGAAGTGAAAACTGTGAGTAAATTTGTCCAAAAGCTTCTAAAACCAAGGCCTTCATAAATGCAGATATGTGACAACTGTATAAAAGATATTACAAAGACTTTGCACCAAATAGTTTCCTATAGATGCCAGTAGGAATATTTTGGCTTAAAAATGCTGGTACTACAAGCATCTCTGGGGAAGGAAGTACATGTATTTTTGCCTCTGAAGGTTCTCCATTTATCATTTCTTCTTCTCTTTTCTGAATTTTATTGAAGATGCATTCCTTTTACTGAGGTTTCCATGGTTATTGAGCTCCATATGAGGTTTTCATGGTTATTGATTTCATATTAGCCCAGGCAGCCAGTCTTTCACTGTGAGTCTCTGAATGCAGGTGTTGCTTCTTCTCATTTTGTAGGAACTTAATCTGGCAAGCCCTCATCCCCAAATTGGACTTTACGTCCCATCTTGATTTGTGTATTTTTTTCTCTAAATTCAAATGTTTTTCCTGCACTCACCTTTCTGTAAGCACATAATAGCACAGGACATGAATGACATTATCTATCTTTGGGGTGAACATTGCATGTAAAAGGTGTTCAACACATCTACTTGTAGGTCACTTTTTCTAACTTTATATCCCAAATGTCTGCACTTTACTGTTCAGCATTTCCCCTTGTGACTGGATCACTGTAAAGCCTTTTCTTCTCCTATGAGAACAGGCAGGGTGGGAGCAATGAAGTTCAACTTCTGTGTTATCCCAAAGAAACAGAACAGGCTTTCTCTTCATTTTGTAGCTGTATGCTTCCAGCTCACATTGCCTCCTATGGGAGCAACAGTTTCTGGCTATTGCAGACCAGCTAGCATGGCTTACATAGAGAATGTGTTCTTCCACAGCTAAGGACTAATGTCTGTGGGTATAAAAATTCCTCAAAATATTTTAATGGTCCTTTCTTCTCAGCATCAAGTGTCCAGGTTCTGGAATAAGGGTGCTACACAGACAGTTATCTACACAGGAGATTGGGGGATTCTCCCATTAATATTCTGCCATCACATCCAAAAGAAAGAGTTATCATTATTCCCTTTTGTCACTGGAACTCTTCCTCTCACTGGATATTGCTACATCATCTCTGCCAGAGAGAACATACCCTTGGCAATTAGAAAAGTCCCTATGAAAAGACTTCTAGTTTGAGGTTGTTTTTTAAGCTCTGCAGTGTCTACTATGTCTCCAGTGTTCACTTAGCTGTTTTGAAGAGAAGTTCTGGTGGCAGATCCCCTACTCCAACTAATCCACTAGTTATGCTGGAGAGGTGGTAGATTTTTTAAGAGGAAGCAGAGATAACATGGACAAGTACATCTCATGTTGTACTACTTTGCCAAAAGATATTGTATCCCTTTGTGGTTTGAAAGATGGAAAAAGAAGTTTCAGTCATTTACATGAGAAAATCCAAATGACACATTTCAACGTGCCACTTTTCTTCATGGCTACCCCATCGGAGCCACAAGAGTTTTGGGAGAACATCTTCCTGAAATCCCAATGCACACTGCCAATAGGAAATGAGGAAAAAAGGACGAACTTCTTTCTTCACATTGGTGTAGTAAAGCAAATGGTTACATTCTTTCAGCAGTTTCTTTTACCTCTGTTTCCAGTGCATTTTTACAGATGCTTCCAGGATATGTACTCTGGGGTGACATCAAAAGAAACCTGTCTTGGCAAAAGAGCAACAGAGAAAACTCATGGGTTTTTTATATAAATTGTAAAAAGTTCTAATTAAATAGCTATAAAAAGAGTAGCTGGGTTTATTCTGTGTGTCCCCTGCTTTTTGTGATAGATGTTCTTAGACTAAATTGTTGGGGGGGTTTCCCCATTTGAGCCTTGGAGGGCTACTGTAATAAAAAGGTGAATGAGAGCAGCATTGCATTGTGCCTCCAGATTAGACGAGCAATGAAAACAAACTGCATCCAAACAGCTAAATCTGGGGCTTAAGCCAGCCTCTGGACACTGAATAAGAGCTATCCTGAGAAAATAGACATGTCTTATAACATTTCCTGAATATCAACAAACTGTGGCTCTGGTAGAGCTCTTGGTTCTTTTTCTTTTTTTTTTCTTTTTCTGTTTCTTTTCTTCTTTTTATTTTTTCCTTTTTCCTTTTTTTTTTTCTTTTTTTTTCCTTTTCCCCTTTTTTCTTTTCCTTCCTTTTCCTTTTTTCCTTTTCTCCTTTCTTCCTTCCTTCCTTCCTTCCCTCCTACTTTCTTTCTCTCCTTCTTGCCTTGAATGGATTGAGTCAAGAGCCCTGTATTTAGAGTGGACTTCTTCCCACTCCCAGTTATACAACTTCCAATGAAGAATGGAATTGCTTCTCAAGGCAACAGTTTAAGAACACATGAAAACTGGCTATGGTGGAGTATTTTTAGTTTTGTCTCTGCAATATTGAGTGCAACTTCACCATGCAAATATGTTCTTAAAGTTGCACTACTGAGTTTTTCCTGGCTGTTACTATGGATTAAAATTTCAGATTTTACTACCAGTTTCCAACTGGACCATAATATAGCCTTCATTGTAAAATCTATTGTAATGCATAAAACTTGAAAAACCCACAGATGTAGAAGACCTCAGAGAGCTTCAAATTTTTGCATTATCAGCTCAAAACCACACCTCTAGAAACCCTCAAAACTCCAGTCTGGTTATTTTAATCATTAGGGTGGTGTCTAGGGGAAGGCATGGCTGCACACCATAAGGTAAATCCTAGGACCTGTTCTGTACTGGGGGATGCTGCTGTCTTGGCAGGAAGCAGACTGATGTTGACATTAAATATTTGAGGGCTTTCCTCTACTTGAAACATCTTATTTTGAACTATTTTTCCAATGCTACCATTTAGGCAGGTATTTGCAACAAGGAAGTATCTTCCAAAAGGCTTCTAGAAGAAAGAGAGTCCAGAATAAAGGGAATTGGTTTAGTATATGAAAACACAGAAGCAACACGTGTGTGTTTTTAAGGCTGCAGTGTCACCAGGTTAATAGTAGGAAAAGATGATTTTACATCTCCATGCAGAAGCATGCCTAGTTTCACTTATTGTGCTCTGAAGAATATGGAAAAGTTCTTACTGCTGACTCTTGATAACTCTTGCTTGCATTACTATAGACAAGAATTAACTACTTACACCCACGGTTTTGGTCGTTTCAGTGACATGACTTGCAGCTGGTTGGACGTCTCTGTTGGATCTTCTACAGATAAGTCTTCTTTAAAGAGACTAAAAAGTTTTTACAGTGCCTTGTGAGCCAGTGCATCACTAGTTCTGAGGCTCTTCTGTAGGCAGAATTCCCTTTGAAGTCAATGGGAGTTGTCTCTGAATACAAGCTTTAGGATTTGGGCCTCAGGACACAAATACTGTGATCAGTGTTTTCAGCATAGTGAGTAACATTTTCTTGGCTTTCAGAACTACACTAAGCCAAACAGTAGCCCCAGGGATTCAAAATAGGTTAAATGGAGAATCTGCTTTGTTTCGACCTACATCTCTCTTTAGCTTTTAAATCAGTGTAGTCTCCATGCCTAGTACTGACCTGTGAAAAACACTCTCCAACAATAAGAGCAGATGTTTCAATAGTTAGTTTTATAGTCAAACCTATCGTGGCATGAGATACTATGAAGCTAAGTTGTGTTCAATGAAAAACAAACATACTTTATGTGGACTGACCTGTTTAGAAGTTAAGACCTTAACATACAGTCTGGAACAAAAGACTTGAAGGCTGAGAACTTTATTAATTATGTTACAGGAAGGTCTGTAGGCACTGATTTCAATCAGACCATAATAGTATAAAACACTGTGCAAACATCAAAATTAGTGATAAAAAAGTCAGCAATACAAGTAGGCAAGACTGATACTCCCTGTCTCCTACTCTTTATAATTCCTCTGACTCTATACATGGAAAGGTCAGGTAGAGAGGCCGTGACCTTCCAATACCTCTCACAAAGTCCAAACTGAAATTTGTCTGCCAACCTCCTGTCATTGTCAAGACTACTCTCCCCCTTTCACACAATCATAACAGCATATTACTGACTTAAAAAATCCTAACTTCCCATGCCCAACCCAGCCTTGGCTGAACTCCAGCAACCCCTGCCACTTTCCCCCATGAAACTGAAGGCCCAGGCTCTTCCTGTTGCCTGTGATGAAGGTTTTGCCTGTGCTGATTTCAGTGGCAATGAGTATAAATCACATGATAAATCCCACCCTGATATGGGCAGCTGTCAGAGTGCAGCAGTGCGTCAACAGTGTGGGGCAGAGCAAAACACTCTTGAATTTTCAATCCTCGTAAGATAACACGCAACTGTATTAATGAAATGACACTTAAGAGAGCCAAGAGAAAAGATCAACTGAAACAAGAGAAAAAAGGTAGCAAATTCTTATTGCCTGAGCAAAGCTAGGAGCCTGGATATTTTACAGGCTCTTACCGGTGTGACATCATGGGTGGAAGCGCAGAGATGAGCAGCTCAGTTCTTTCCCTGGAGTCCCCAGGTCTGATGCTGGCCCGTTAGCATGTTGGTGGAGGAAGTCCTGCAACTTCTGTTTCTTCCAACAGCCAGTGGAGAGTCTCAAGAAGCTGTAAATATCATGTTGGTATGCATTGCATTGGAAAACACTGAAGTCTTCAGGTGTGAATATATATGTGACTATTACTAACAGAAGAGTGTTTTAGAGAAGCAACTTCAAAGCTGATGAAGGAAACACAAAAAGCAATGTATTACCTGAAATATGAGCAACTGTACTCCCAAGCACAAGCTCCACAGCTAGAAGAATTCCTCCACAGTATCAGGAAGACTGAAGTCTCCACTATATACCAGATACACCCTGACACAGCTGAACCTACTTAAAATTTTAAACAAGTAAACTCTTGTTCAGCCTACAACTCACAGCAGTGATGTAAACAGCTTGCTGATTCAGTTGTGCATGTAGATGTTTTCCAGTGTTTGTTTCTTTGATTTCTTCCTCTTAATTTTGTTTTCTTTTTTACATCTGGATAATGAGTTCCCTTCCCTCTCCCTCCTTCAATTAGGTCAAAAACCCGCTGACTTGCCCAGTTTTTTTCCATGCCTTGGCCCTACTTCTCTGTGTGAAACCCAGGTACTATACTGGTTCCTCTCTGGAGATTTCTCCTTCTGTTTCAGTCCCTTACCTTGGTTCCTGATCTTGAGGGAAGAGGCAAAACAGCTGCAGGGAGAGACATGTAATAAGAGGCAGCTCAAGACCACTCAGCAGTTCAGATTTTTCACCTCAAAGAGGAAAAAGTAACATTTTTCCCTTCAAATTCAGAAACAAAGAGGGGTTTTAGTTCCACCAAAATGGTTCCCCTAAGTCTCCTCTCCCTTTCCCTAGGATATGAGTCCCTGCTCATCCCCAGGGAGCACAGAGAAGCAGGGTACTCAGTCCCTCATGCAGCCTACCACCACATGGGGAAATGGGTGGCCATGGGCCAGCAAGTCATGAAAGGCACAGGCAAGGGAAGAGTCATGTGTAGCCACTGCTCAGCCTCTTCGGGCACAACCCATGGGGCAGCTACTTCACGAGCCTGTCAGATCACTCTATTTGACCCTAGCTGACAGAGTGCACTCAGATTTTAGGATCCTATGGAATTCTACAAAATTTGCTTGCTTATGCCCAAAGAGAAGACTGCAATTTGCTTTTGTCTGTCATGTTTGCACATATCTTTCTTGGGGACAGGTATAAGAAGATGGAACTGGAAGAGCTTCTGTACAATAAATTCAGACACAATCACAATCACAATTTTTACTTGCCAGAATACCCTCTTTCCTTGCATTTGAGGACTGCAAAATAAAAAATTCTATATATTATAAAAGAATGCATGTTAAGATCCTACTGCGCTATGAATTGTAAGAGTGTTGTACATGGACATCCTGATTTGACACAGCAACAGCTGAGGCGGCCTCTGGGGAAACACCACTAGAAACAAATTTTGCTCTCTCTGGAGCAGTGGGAGACATGCAATGACATCCTGAAACAAGTATATTCCTGCTGATGTCCAAGATGATGCTGACAAGGACTCCAAGACTGCATATGAATGAAACTTGTACTCACATCACCAGTCAGAAACCCAGTATAACACACTTCCACATCAAATGGAAGAAGGAGAAAATTTCAGCTTTGAAAGAGAGACGGAAGAAGGCTAATAAAATTTATTTTCTTACTATGCCTTTGTTGCTCTTATCTTTTATCTTTAAAAACTAGTATCTTCCCCCAGTATAACAGTAATGATAGTTTTATTTTTCCTTCTCACTGGCAATGAAATGGAACACACAGTAAATGTGTTAACCAGAGTGCCTTGCTGAGTCTTAGGAGTAGTTTCCCAGATGCAGCTTAGAACTGCAAATTTTGTCTACCTGCATTAACTTTTCATTGTCTTGCTGTTTAAGCAAGTATCAGTGCAAGACAACTTTGGTTAGAGAAGCAAAAAGTGAATCAAAAATGGTCTTTCAGACTGCTTCCATCACCCCATTTAGATTATGCTAATCTCTTCTTTGTGAAGCACCGTAGGTCACTTGTAGCTGTGCATGAAAACAGTTTGTCTGAGCTTCCAGCCCAAAGGAAACAAATGGGTAGGGCAAAAGACCTGATATGAGGAGGGGTCCTAGGCTCTGTTCTCATGCTCGTGTACTCTTCCACTAGAAAGCATGACAGGGAGTAGGGCACTTAGAGCCTCTCCATGTCAGTCTTCCCCAGATTTCATCAGCTGATGAAGGCTGTGGATGACACAGAACTGGAATATGCAGTTGGGAAAAAGGAGAGGTAGAACATAGTACAGGAGGAAAGCAAACTTGATAGAGAGTAGTAAAACAAAAATGAGGTGGAGTACAAAGTGCAAGATGCTACTCTTGAGGAGCAAAACACAGTCTCCTACAAGCTGAGACCTCATCAGCTGCTGATCACTTGTTAGAAGATGATGTACGGCCAGAACTTTAGCAGAAAGAACTGGAAGTTAAAGAACAGCAGGGCAGTAACAGAAAATTATCCAACTACATATGAGAAGAGCTGTGAGTTCTGTGGTGGTGTGCTAGCAAGAAAAGCTGAGACATCCATTTTATACTAATATCTTTCAAAAAATGGTGCTTTATCAGTTTATGAAAATCAAATTCTCATCCTGTGATCCTCAGTTTTGAAGAGTTGGAATTTCTGACTTTCAAACTGGTTACAAAAGGAGAACTGTTCATTGCCTATAGTAACTAAAATGTTCTCAAGGATTAAGTTGACTATAGAAAGGGTTGGAGTGTTCCCTGCATGTTTAAAATGAAAGCAAAACACCATGTCGGTGGATTAGTAATATAAACTAACTGAACTAACTGGCCCAGTTCAAGTGCCTATCATAAACAAAACACAGATACTTGAAAAACACTAGAAATTATAGAAAGTTTATTTGATCTATTATATCATTTCAAAAGGTGTATGCGGGCCTGATATTTCTGAGCCTGAGAATTGCTAGCTCTTCCCAAGGGAAGCTTTTCAACAGTTTTCCTTGTTCTAAAACAATTTTGTGTAAACAATATTCCTTTCTCATAACAACCTCTCTCCCAGGTGTTGTTTTGCTATTTCTGTTACTTAACCAATGGAGAGAGGTGTCAATCCTATGAACCAATAATGTGCCTTTTTAGCACAGCATGTTATAAAAAGGCTGAATGAATTGTAAATAAAGCCTTCTGATTCTCTTCTGCCTTCTGACTGGAGTCAAGCATCTTTATTTCATGTCCAATTGTGAGAGGTCTAACCTACCTGGTTGCCTATTATTTAAACACAAACAAGGATTACAGTTAAATATGAAAGCTTCATCTTGCTAGTATTAGTCATGTTAAGATACTCACTTACCTTCTTATTATATGTTTTCACAGATCTAATTTTATGTTAGTTTTTCAAAAGCAATCCTAAAGTTATTTCTTGACTTCATTAACATTATTTTTTCCTGCTATTTTCCAAAAAAAAATATCCATTCTTTCTTTTCCTGACCTTACAAAGTGTTTCTGTCAAGAGCTCTTTTTTCAGGTGTGAATATATTTATATATGTGTATATATATACATCCACACAGAACCCAAGGAAACATAACCACACAGATTTTATTTCAATTATAAGCACCAAGTCACAAGCTGAGCTTTGTTATACTTTAAAATACATATTTCAACTATCTGTCAAGCCATGGTGCTGTTACCAAAAGCCATCTCAGACATTAAAGGGGAAGGTCTTAGTTTCATCTACTACCAGCTTTTTACGGTAGTCTCTGTAGTGAAGAATATCTGTTTCTGGATCTAGAGCAATGGCAAGCATGTCCTCCATTTCCTCCTGAGTAAAGGGCTCACCTGAAAGACAGAGGATAACACTTTGTCCTTTCAAGGACTGGCAAATTCCGCTGCTTTTGCCTTGAAAGGATCCCCCTTTTGATTCTCACACAGAGGAGAAAAATAACAAAACTAAGGACCTTATTCCTTCCCTTTTGCCAATTTAAGTCCTGCACACCAAGTGAGCTAGTCTAAAATAAAGGAGACAGAGGATCTGAATCTGTCTGATCTTCTAGTACACAGACACCAAAACAGCCTGTTCCTCTCTGCCATGGATTTTGAAACAACCATTTTTGTTAGTTTTTTCTTGTGTGTACATTAGAAATATTATCTCTTATTTGGCTATCCTTGCACTTGTATTCACATCATGAAAGACTTCTGGTTTTTCTCTTCAAAGCTGTTGATGGGCTACTTCATCCCTCAGAGAACTAAGTTAGCATCTGAGGCTAGGTCTTGCCTCAGAAAAGCCTGCACAAAGCCTGCACACCCTTTTGAACATGAGGCAGGTGGGCATGAGTCAGCCACGCAAGAAAAGCAGGCTCTTCAAGAGATATTGAGGATTACAGAATGTACAACTTAAATCTCATCTTTGAATCTCTTTGTTTGCATGCGGCTCTAGAATTAAGATCAAGATAATGTAAGAATGAATGAGCATTGAAACCACTGAAACATCCGGAAATCTCAGCTGCAATTTTACAGGACAGCAAGAGTCACACACTTAGGGAGCACAGAGGTGTGCACAGAATCACAAAATACCAGACATGATTGAATTATGAATAAGAATAAAAATCTCTATTTTATAATGTCTGCAAGCAGGCAGATAAATGCTCTTTCCCTGCATCACTGACCAGTGAAATGTCCTAGTCTGCAGCCACTCATCACAGCAACAGCATTGTCTGAAGACAACCTATCTACTTTCTGCAGGTTTTGGCCTGCAGAGTAAAGACCTCAAGGTGCCATATACATATGTAATGCTTTTTACTTAAATACTGATATTACACAAGTCATGTTACCTGCTTCAGTCAAATGTTTGACGAGGTCCTCTTTGGTAATATATCCACATTTATTCTCATCCAAAGCCTTTAAAGAAAAAGAATAAAACTTATGGCTTTGAGCTTATTGTATCAAAAAGTAGCAAATTCTTCCCAGCAATTAGGGACTTGAGTGTTTCGTTACAGACCTGAAATGCATGTAGAATAACATCTTCTGGAATAGGCCGGAATCTGAAACCATGGAATCAGAAAAGTTAAGTTACTGTTCACCAGTGTTCTGGAAAAACTAAATATTACTACTAAAGGAAAAGGAAAGCTTATTTTCAATAAGAATTTTCTAAGTTTTGTCTATCAAACATTTAATTGCAGCCTGACCTTTTGGAACTGTCCATATATTTAACTCCTACATCTTTTGTTGTACTACTGTTTAATTTCCCCTGTGCTGAGGAGCCAGATGAATGTCTTCTGCATGTCTGGGCTGGCTTGGTGGGTTAGTAAGAATCAGCAGCAGATGAATCATTCTACATAGCCAATGCACTGAACAGAAATGGACAAACCAAGAGAACAAAGTTTTGTCCAGGTAGGCTGGTAGCTAGGCAACAGATGACCTAGTGGGACTTGGGCAGTCTAATGAGCTGATGAGCAAAGGAGGCTGGTAGCTGTAAAAGAAAAGGTCTGTCACTAACAATTTCAGAGAGAGGGGAGAACTGGGCACGTGTGTGCATGCATATGCATGCTTGATTTTGGAGCTGGAAAGAAAGCTCAGTGCAGCAATGGAGAGCTTCCATATCCCAGCAGGCTCTCACCAAACCCCCAGAATACTAAAGAGAAGGAGCTGAATCCAGGGAGGTTCTCTAACTGCTTGACTGCTTTGTCCAGACCCGCCTCAGTCTTTTACTATCTAAAAATCAAACGTGCTAAGAAGAATCCTTGGATTTTGTGATCCAAATCTCATGTGCCCTTGCTTAAGTGAACTATGGACGCACTGCCCCAAAAGATGAAGTGGGTCTTGACAAGCCTGCACTAGCCTGGGGAAAGTGTTCCGGGGGTATTTGTGTGTTTATGTATGTTTGTGTGAAGGGGGTGTGGAGGAGGAGGGGGAAAGCCCAGAGCAGCAAGGCATCATTTTGTGAAAGGGTGAACATCAGTGTGGAGCCACAGCACTTCACAGGTAGAACACCCTCCTACCAAAGGCCCTCTGTGTGCAAAATAACTTCTCAGATTGGACAAGACAGAGTTTCTCAAAAGCCTTGACTACCATCTTTAAAATGAAATATAAACTCCTTGTAAGTAATCTTGCTTTAGTGCAAAAATGTCAAAATAGCACAAGTCCCTGTGTATGTGTAAAGACTTCTATGTACCTTTGTGACCACTTTTAGATCAGCAGTCTTTTAGAGTGCTAATTGTATACTTTCAGCTGTACCTTGAAGTCATTTGAGACATTAATATGAAGCTTGTTTACACAACTTATTTAGAATACACTGTAACACTCTGTGCTCCTCAGTAATTGTAACTCATATGTTCAGAGAAAACAATAGTTATGACCTTAATTTGCATACAAAATATTTTAGAGATACACAAAGCATGTTGAATAGCAATTCTAATTCCAATTAAAAATACAAAAGCCTCATATTATCACAATTACGATTATAAGCTGGTATTATTTATATCATTGATACAACATAATTTAATGTAGATGAACTAATTTTGAAACAAAATCTATATAGCTAATGTAAAATGAGTTTAAATGACAAAGAAGATCTATACTCCTTTCAGTTACATAAAATTTCTGTAGATATGTTTATTTATGACAGAATCAACCCTGTCAGTCTGGAATAAACTACAGACATATAAAATTCACTTTCCATTACCTTTTATCAAGTAGAACTTTTGTCATCACTGGAAGAAATTTTTCCAGATGAACGAATCCACCCGGTTCTTCTACTTCCATCTAAAAATAAAACTTAAGGGTGGCAGGGTGTATGACTCATTAGCAAAATAATCCAAAAACCAGAATATTGGGGTGGTCTCTGCATTACAATTGCTGCATTAGACTTTGAATATTTATATCAGGTCATTAATATCACATGGCACTGTAACATCAGAGTGAAAGGCTTGTGATCAAATAGAAAGATTCGAGGAAGAGATAATATCCCAGGGAAATACAGGTCTGCTATTATAGACACTTGCAGCAACTCAATATTGCCCTCTTGTGCTTCAAAACCATTCACGCAAAGGAACGGGACACCGAGGAACTGATACTATCTGCCACAATAACTCAGCAGAGGTTTAAACATTCAGGCTGAAGTCATACTAGTAAATTCTTATCAGGATTTGGAGCATTCCCAAGCAGTGTAACGTGAACACCCATTACAGCAAATCATGAGCTTGTTCCCTTGGCACGATTTTGAACTGTGTCACCCAACACTTCCCCCAGCAGATCCTGGCTTGGACCTTAAGGACCTTTCCCCAGCAGGATGCTTGGTGCAGCCACTCTGCATAAAACATTTATGGCATGAGCATGCCATATGGGTGGGCATGAGCTGCTCTGTGCCAGCTGGCTTCAACACCCAAGGATGTTTCTGGACATATTTAAATGGCTAGCTTGGATATAGCTCCAGGCAAGTGCACCTTCATGATGGAATTTGTTGCTTTCATGTTTCATAGTCAAAGACAGCTGTCAGTGGAAGGACCAGAGAGGCAGGCCACTGAGTCAGGGCAGACCAAAACAGCCATAAGGCAGCCTATAAAATACTACCCAAAAAAGGCTTCCTTTTGCCTCCCAATAAATTAACAAATTAGTCCCGAAACACTGGGGACTTCTAGCACCATTCTCACTGCATTCCTATACTTCCACAGGAGATAAGCAACATGGTAAAAACTGCTTTCTGTCATTGGGGTGCATCCCTTCCCTGAAATTTTTAAGTTTTGCTCCCAAAAGGAGCCCTGTTAATTGAGCTAGCCTGTTTGTGTCTGTGTTGAAACTGGATGCATGCCTTGAGGTCTCACATGGCAGCAGCAACACCTTGCTAGGCCCTCTGAGACACAGCCCAGATTGAAAGAAAACTCAAACAGGCACTGATTTGAAATCTTCTAACTGAGCCAGGAAAAACTTAGTAAGGAATCTTCCTCCTGGGAGCTGGGTCAGAGCTGGGGCAGTTCCTGATACATCCAGTTGCTTAAATGGAAAGCTGCAACTGCTGCTGCATGCTCTTTTCCAGTGTTCTGGAAGGGGGTTGGGTGCTAAGAGAAGACAACCAGCACATCTTGCTGCTTTAGAGAGGAAACTGGCTTGAAAAAACACATTTTCCTTTCTATTTGGTGAACCTAGCAGAAAGGATCTTTAGCAAGGAAATGAAGATGTTGCATGCTCCATTTTAAACCAAATGGAACCTTTTACCATTACAGAATCACTTGTTTTGCTGCTTGCTTGATTGAAAAGATAACATAAGACAAGGTAACAAAATACCTGGCAAAACCTAGTCCTGGGAGATGATCAGCAACCTCAGCTTCCTCTGATGTGGAACAAAAGCTTCCATTTCACAGTCTCTATAGATCCAGCAACATCCTGAGCAGTTAAAATTAATCCTATTTCTAACACTTTTTACTCTTCCTCATGCTCACTCCTGTTTTACACCTCATTTCTCATTGGTATTTTTCTGTATTTCCTCCTCTTTTCACAGTAACAGTGTTTGCTTGTTCAAATTCTGTGAGTTTCACTCTATTTCTTTCCTTTGGGTACATCCACAGCTCCCCTAACAATTGTATTGTAGCACCTATTATGTTTTGTATCTCAGTTCTCCCAGACATTACATTGGAGTACTTGAAACACAAAGAAACAAAACTATCTTCCAGAGTTACCTGGCAGAGCACTCTACCGAACTCCAGGCATTGCAATAACCCTTAGATTAGTTTTCACCATCTCTAGATTTAGCATTTAATCTTATCTTTGTAAGTAGGCCTAGAGATATGATATTAAGTACAGAATTGAGTATAAGGCAATATAAGAAATATTATATGATAATTTATAGAGATAATTATATGAATGCTGGCAGCATGTGCTAGTTTAGCAATAAGGCTAATTGGAAGATGAGATGACAGAAACACAAGTAGTGAGCAACAGAAATGAATCAGAGTTCACAATGGGCAGCAATACCGGGGAAATAGTTTGATTACAAACTGGCTAACAGACAATTTTTACCTTATCTAGATTAAGATAAAATGGTATTAGAACAGCAAATTATAGTGGCATCTTACATAAATTAAGATATGTTTGTGTTTATCATAATATATTAAGGGTTCCACAAGAAGACTGTTCTTCTGGTACTAAACTTATGCCAAAGCTTCATTCAGGCACCATGAAACATTCTTAGCTATTTATTTTCCAGTGCAGTGTTCTTTAAGGCTAACCATCACTCTTGAATGTACTCTGTCTTCTTGCGATATTTGTACTTTAATATTCTTACAATCAGCATTTTCATACATCTTACACTGTTGTAGCTCAAGAATCTTCTACCTCATGGTTACGTTGTATTGTACTTTTTATGTATTACTTATCTCACATTTTCAGTAATATTGAAATTGCAAAAAAAGAAAAAGGCCAATCTCTTCCAGAGGAAGAGGCAGGCCTTGAATTCTCCTGGTTTCCCTGGACTTGAACAGGGTTGTCAAAGCATCCCCTTTTCACAAATCTGTATCTTCAGTGAGGAGTTGCACTGTTCATATGCTGTAAAGAAAAGTCACTGTGGGACACTAAAAGCATCATCTATATTAAGCACCATAATTTCTCTTTCAGCTTTGTCTGGTTTGTCAGTGGGAGCTGGGACAATCTGGTTCTGAGAGTACAGAACCAGAGCAGACAGATTGCAGTAACGTGTTAAAAGAGCTTTCTCCTCTGATGGTTCTTTGCACTTCCTCATCTGAAGCAGCTTTTTCACATTTTCAGCATCATTTTCACAAGACTTAGTGCAAGACTTCTCACACTGAATTCTGATCTACAAGAAACCAGACAAGCCTAGTGAGGAGAGATTACTACTGCAATTATCCAAACTTTTGCTAGAGCAGGAAGAAAAAACAGTAGGAGCCATCAATTGCCAGTATCCTGACCTACACATGAAAAGGAGGAAAAAACCTTACCCCACCTCTCAGTTCCAGCACTGTCCAATCCTTAAAGCACCATGCCCATTAGCAAAAAGAATGTGAAGTCTCTTTCCCACTTCTTTGTCCCATTTATTAACCATACCATGCCAAGGCACCAGCACATCACTTTCCTATTACAAGCATCATGTACAGAGACAAAAATTACTGTAGGAGAAGACTGTGGAGAAATGTGATTAATTTCCTTACCTCACCACTGCCTATCACTGGGAGAGTGAGAGGACCATTAGGTCTTGTGATGTTCTGTGTCCTGAAGCTTGATTTATAAGCTTATGTAATTAAGTAAGAAAAGATTCTCACCTATAACTCAGAAATCTCAAATCTGAGAAAGATCTCATGAAGGACAGAATATTGAAAGATCTGGCTAGAAGATAGCAATAACAGGACTAGTTCAAAAAATGGCAGGCTTTCCCTCTGGGTACTTTTGGAATGTGATGTATAATTTTAACACCTGCTCAAGAACTTATTTTTACCACATAACCCTGCAATGTGTTTCTATGGCATGTCCAGAAAAGTAGATGGTTACAGTTTGGATATCTAACTGAGGTTTAGGACACTTTTTTTCCATCAGTCAAAACCAGTTTCCCCTCCATTTTTTACAAATGTCCCTCCACCTGGGCACAGTGTCACTGTTCCCTTTTGGGTAAAAGAGTCAAAAACTCCTCGTTTTAACCCATGAATGTTGTTACCTCATCAGCCTAAAGGTTTGCTTCAGAGCAACTTTTGAGACGGTCTGTCTGCTGGAAACACTTCCATGACACTTCCAAAATCTTGGAAAAGAGTTTAGGTTTCCCATTCAGAAAGGCAAAAGGGCCAAACTTGTGTGAGTTGAAGACTGAAAAAAATACAACAGATCTAAAGATCATTTACCTTTTCAACAAGTTCCTGTACTTCTGCCTCATTTGGGAAGCAACCCAGTGACCGGACAATGCAACCAATCTCCCTGAAAGGGGAAAGGGAAGGAGAGAGAAAAGGGAAAGGGAAGGAGAGAGAAAAGGGAAGAAAAACATATTTGTTGATAAGTTAGTAATACAAGACTGACTGTGGAGAACACAGATACCAATTCAGAGCTTGCATACAGGAGTGTGTACATAAAAGCACACAAGAAAATCGATGTGGAATTTTTAGAAGATGTCTCAGTAAGCAATGTCTACTTTTTCAGACATTAAATATTCTGAAGCTCCTTGAAATTGTTCTTGCAATTTCCCAAAAAAATTCTTTAGTGTTGTGTTGCACTGTACTGTGTGCAAGTTACTTTTACATTGCTGTTCTCCAATTGTTATGTGCATTTTCAGTGAAGTCTACATTTATAGTCATTAACAAATCACTTGGAAATCTACCAAGATGCTAGTAACAAATAAAATACATGCTTCCATGAAATGCTATAAAGATACAATTCTAACTGCATTAAAGAACAATTACAAAAGGTCAGGAAGAAGGCAGCCTTGCTATGTCCCTGCTGTGCTCTCAAAGAGTCAAAAAGAGCAAAGTGGCTTATCACCACTCTGTTTATGCTGTAAATATATTCATAGCTTGCATTTAGTGTTGAACTAGGTGCAGCTGAGGCTCTAAATAAAATTCTGACCAAACTGGCAATGCCTCAAGTAGTCTAAAATTAGCAATGTCACAGATTAGAAACAAAAGTATTGTAAGGCTGTAATAAAGCTTTAATGATACTTATGCTATGATTTAAAACAAAGTAGCAGAAGCAATAATATAGCTTGTAACTTACTATTCAATTCAACAACACAAATTTAAGCACATTTGAATATGTATTCACAGTGCTGGTGGTTTCCATGATCCAAACCTCTGTGGTTCCTTCATCTTGACCAGCAGTGAATTTTTTCATTTTGTGCAAAAACCAGATTGCCTAATAAAAATGGTAGATACAAGGAGGACTGATCTTTGTAAAATCCTCTTCTAACAGTAAGGCCCTGAATGCAGCACACCAAGCATATGCAAAATTATATGTACAAGTCTATGATCTCCTCAGGCTGGCCCCAAGGAGTTTCTGTTCCGATTGAAAACATTTGAGACGTGCTACAATAGACAAAAGAGAGAAAAAGGCTGGCTGCACAAAACTAGTTACAGAGCAAAACCCAATCCCACACATCCACGTGTTCTGAAATGAAACCATCTACTCCAATGACCCTGCCCCTGTGGCTGTGAATGGCCAATGGCCTCAGGGAGGATAATCATGTAGACACAATCCTTGTTCCATGCATCCTGCTTCCAGTATGTATAATATTGCATTTGTTGTTCTCACTTCTGCACTCCCTCATATTTTCCAACTACTTGTAACTATTCCCAGCCTCCACCAGAGCAACATCCAATACAAATCCTGCCTTCTTGTTGTCCCACACTATTTCTGGTGTCACAGACTGCCAGGGATGGGAATGCTGCCATCACCCTCCTGCCTCACTTCACTCACACCCAGCAGAACTGTGATGTGACTGAGGTAAGTCAAATCCTAGAAGAGTCTGCCAAATCTGGCACTGCTGGATGCTATATCTGGCAGTCTGCATGTGAGCCAGCATGAGGATGTTGCTTGAAGTGCTTGTGGTAAAAAAGTCAGGTGCCATTTGGTAATAATGTGGAGTTTAAAGGACCTGATAGGAAACTATTTTGCCCCCAACCCCTTCCTCTCACTTAGTTCAGCAGCTGCAGTTTCTGCTGTGCAGTTCCTAAAATACAAAAACAATGGTTAAAATCAAGTTTATGATCATACAAGTTTTGTAACACAGATGCAATGAAAATTTTGGGTCGTGGTTTTCACCTTAATAATAATGTTTTCAATGACAAGATTTGCAATATCACAAAAATCCTTGACTGAGGGACATGAAACATGCATGAAAAAATATCAAGTTCCCTGTGTTTAATTTCTTACTAATTTGTACTAGGAGTCATGGAATACCAATGTTGGCCTGTCAAATCAGTAACATTTTCCATTCTTCACAGGTCTCTGATATCAGGCAATAATACTGATACAGCCACAATTGTGGTTAAGAATTGTGCTGTGCTGCCACCTTCTGATACAAGATAATCAACCATTAATAATCCCATTTGTGATACAGCCTTGCAATATGAACCTAGGAATAATTAGACAATAAGGTTTTGTTCATTGTCTGTATCTGTACTACAAAAAATTAATGTGAAATTGTGCTTTTACTGTGTTAAATAGACTTTTAGATGTCCCCTGTCTGAATTAATACATTCTTCTTAAAAGAGTCTATTTGTATCATTTCACTGTTGTAACATGCTCCCAAGCTGTATATTCATATATAACGGAGTGAGAAGTGGAGAAAGTTCTACAGCTGTTTAGCCAAGCCTGCAGATGTAAATGCCAAACAAACAAGCAGTGAGGATGCCATGATGCAGTGAGGGCTGGGGGTGGTAGTGGTGGGGGCTCTGTCCCAGGCTGGGCAGCCAGGGCTCATCCTAGTGCCCAGCCAGGAGCAGGGCAGCAGGGGGCACCGGGACAGCCCCAGCCCTGGGCATCAGGCACCTCCCTGGGCACAGCAAGAAATTTAGGAGATCACTCTCCCCTACAGAGCCCTACAGACAAGGAACAGCAACTATACTGAGTATGGAGACATATCCTGATACTCTCCCCATTGGGTATAGCTGAAAAATCATTACTTCAACGAAATACCTGCAATTTCTTAAATTTAGAGGCATTAATAAGCATGTATTGCTACCATCACATAAATATTTTGCACCTCCCTTTCCTCTCTCTAATGTGGATAAGTTGTTCAGAACATTTAAGTATGTTTTTCAATTTGTCTCTGTAAAGAATGTCTAATGACAACAATTTCGCCAGTTCTCACACTCCATTGTCATGTTTCTTTCTACTCAATAAATGATTCATAATTAAAAGGAAATACTTTTGAAAATAGTAATTGTAAATATGAAAAACTTCTCTAGTAAACTCTCATGGCAAGAGCTTATAACCTCAGAACCTGCTCCCTGAGACAGTTATGCCCTGATCCATCTAAGATGATTTTATCTTCCACTGAATTTTACCTCCTTGCCCAGACATACATTTTGTCTAGTTTTCCATTAATGTATTGAGAGGCTACCTAGAACAGAGGCTAGACAGTGTTAAAGGAATAAAGTAGGTATTTATTTAAAAGGTTTTCAAAAAATTCACCTTGAGCAGTAGAAGAGCCTGGCCAAGGCTACACCCAAGATGGATGATGGGTCACGAGTTTTCACACTTTTATAAGTTTTGGTCTATTTACATATTGGGGTTAATTGTCCAATTACAGCTTCAGGTTATGAAGTCCCAGCCTCACAGTTTGCTCTCTTCAATTCGCTGTTTATACTTTTTGGGCCTGAAGCTGCAACGGTGCCCTTGGTTCTCGGGCTGGAAAAGGATTGTTTTGTTTAAAACTGTGAGAACTTCCTAACACTTTACATGAAGTTCACAGCTATACACTAATGCAGTACAGAATCTGGACAATACAAAAGCTAAAACTTAAGGCATCACCATAACATTGCATGCTAAAGGTACAGTGCATGCAGTTCTCCCTCCAGACTCCCATGTGTGCACCTTTGCCCCAGTTCTGGTCATTCCAGTTCAAAAAGGAGAAACTGAAACAAAAAGAAGCACAATAAAATGGCCAGAACTGTAGAATAGCATCTCCTAAGTGATTAAGCATATCCAGACTCTTCAGCCTTAAATTACTGTGGATAGTAGATGAATGTGACAACCAGGTATGAATTCATTAATGCAAGATTAATATAGAACAATTGTTTGCTATTTGTCATAGCATAGGAAAAATAAACCAGAGACCACACAAATCATAATGTAGCAGATGTAAAAAATCAACAAGAGTATTTCTGCATATTTGTTCAAGTCCTTGTTTACCTGCCCCAGGAAGCTACTTGGTAGCTCAGATGAGGATACTGGGCTAAATACCACCTGGTGCAAATTTATGTTGATTTTTACGTTAGTATTGTTATCATTATGACTCTTCATAACCAAATAATAGGCAAGTTTCTTCCAAGTCTCCTAAAAAGACCTCACTGCCAGAGCAGTATCCATCTTCCACACTACCCCAGAGGAAAGATGCATTGCCGTGGAGTGCAGTGTGTGCTGGCACACACTGGCAGGGACACCCATTGATGTGCTGGGATATCCTGAAAGCCAGGGGTTTCATACAGGATTCAGGACCTGTAGTACCAAATGAGCTATCAGAGCAAGAATTTATTCACTACCAATAACTGTGGCCTTAGACCTTTTGCCTATCTGCACCTTCCTCTTGCCTCTTTACTCCCCCAGTCCCAGCATCCCTCTCTCCAGTCAATTTCAGTCTTCAACCACTGAACAATGCAAAATGTCTATTAAATGTGCAAAAACACACTTACCCAATCAGGACCAAAAGGACTGGTTCAATTACATTTTCTGGTAAAGCAGGTGCCAGTTTAGGGAGGCAGAACCTGTGAACCCATGGAGAAGGGAGACCACACCGAAGCAGCTTTTTTGGTCGAAATTGTGGCCCAGCGAGGGACCCACATTGAAACAGCCTGCTCCTGAAGGACTGTGTCCTAGGGAAGGGACCCAGGCTGAAGCGGTTTATGGTGAATTGCAGCTCATGGGAAGAACCCACAGGAATAAGTTCATGGAGAACTGTCCCATGGGAGAGACCCCATGCTGGAGCAGGGGAAAAGTGTGAGTCCCTCCCCTGAGCAGGAAGGAGTGGCAGCAACTACCTGTGATGAACTGCCTGTAACCCTTATTGCCCATCTCCCTGTGCTGCTGGTGGGGAGGAGATAGAGAATGGGAATGAAGTTTAGCCGAGGAAGGAAGGAAGGAGACTGGAGGGAAGGTGTTTTTAAGATTTGGCTTTAGATCTCTTTATTCCTACTCTGATTTGATTGGTAATAAATTAAATTTTCCCAAAGTCACGTCAGTTTTGCCCATGATGGTAATTGGTAAGCAATCTTTCCCTGCCCTTATTTTGAACCATGACCCTTTTGTTATATTTCCTCTCCCACGTTCCACTCAAGAGAGGAGTGATGGAGCAGCTTCAGGACATCAGATGGGCATCTGACATCCATCCAAGGCCAACCCACTACAAACAGACTTGTCCAAACAGGCCAAAAAAGAACTGTTTCTATGACATTTTCTGTAAAGCAGATATCAGTTCAGGGAGTTGTTTATCTCAATTGAGATTCTGCAATATTTTTGTGAATATATTTACAAACCTGACATCCACCGTTTTATTGGATTCGCGGTCAAACACCTCAAAAGCTTCTGTAATCTTTTTCTCAATTTCAGCTACTAGGACATCTGCAAAAAGAAACATAAGAAAAAGAATGATTCACTGAGCTGTTACAACTAATATATTTCTAATATGAGACTTACAACAGCAGAAGCACCAAAACTGATAAAGGGCAGACAGGAAAGGTACTTTGAAAAAGCAGAAGTTATGAAAAAACCCCATTCCAAATGCAGGATTAGTAATTTACATTAGTAATATTGCCTTGCTGTGGCTCTGCAGCTACATCAAGTGTGATGGCAATGGTATGCCTCAGCTGCATGAACACACAGCTCCCCAAGTGTGGACCCTGCCCAGAGTGTGCCACAGCTCGCTCTGGACCACAAGCCTGAGCCCTTCCTGGATGCCACTGTGGCACTGGAAGGAGCAAGGCAAGCACTGGCCCATGCTTGCCCTGAGATGGGGCTGAGTCACTTCATCCAAGTTCCTGCATCCAGGGAAACAAAAGTGCTCTCCTATCCACTCAGCCATAATGTATGAAAAGCTGAGAACCAGGGATAAAGACATAGGATGTATAAGATCTGTGCACAGTGAATATGGCTCATGGTAAATAATTCATTGTAAGAGTTTGGAAAGGAAGACAATCTCAGCAAAGGAGAAGGAGTAATTTGCTGCATTTGCTTTTTATATCTCAATCTCAAAGAATGGGGAAAGAAGAACCACAAATTATCACAGATATATCTCACATAAGCCAGAAATTGCATTCTTGGGGTAAGCTAAGAACCAGGAAATAAATTCTGAAGAAAATAATATAAGGAGGAGAAAGGGTCTATCTCAAAAGGAAAACCCCCTGGCAAGAAAATCAGGGTAAAAAACATATTGAGTTGGTAGTCCATTTATTAGTTTGACTCCAAATGACAGCATATAGGAAGCAAAGTAACATGGAGTTGACTTCTTGGTCCCTGTGGCTAAATACAGCCCCAAACTGTTTTGCAAACCAGCTCCCAGGAGGCAACACTTTTTAAGCTATCCCCCAAGCCTCCACAGAGATTCCACAGGGAAAATGTGACTGACAGCCAAATTGAGATTGGTATGAGGGACACTTGTTCTCTCATTTTCATACTTGTCTTCTGTATTTTCAATATAATAAGTAAAGCAAAGCTCTCCTCTAGTAGACAATACATTTCCTTCTTTAGCTGATGTAGTGTTAGGTGCTGTTGAGCAGCCCAGGCCAACATTAAGCCACCAGGTCTGTTTTCTACAGGCATTAAACTCATACCTAGTTTTCTACAATCCCAATAGTTTGGGAACTCCCAGGGCAGTAGTGTGCAATCATTTTTTTCATTTGCTTTCTTGCCCTCATGACAGAAATGTCATTTTGCTGACAAAGGGTATCAGAACTGAATATAGCTGAATGATTTGCTTTGTGATCTCCCTCTCTTTATCTCACCCCATGAGCTTTTTTATTGTGGTTTCTCCCCTTGTGCAGTTGAGGAGGGCAGAGAGAGGCTGGGTGAGTGCCTGGCAGCTGGCCAAGGCCAGCCCATCACATGCCACAAGCACTTTGCAGCAGCAGATTTAGCCAGATATAAGAAACCTCTTCTGCAAGAAGAGAGGTGCATCCCCTCATAGAGCTAAAGCTGCCTGCTGCTTTCCATCTGTGCTTGGTACTGAAGTCCCCAGAGGATACACAAAGAAAAGATAGGTAAGAATATATCCTGTATTCCTCTCCCTGACTATTCCCTGATGGAAGCATGGGCAGGTATGTGTGTGATGGATTGGAGACTGGAGCTCACTGAGGAAGAGGAGCTCTGTGCAGTCCCCAGGCACAGGACAAATTGTATTCTGTTCACAGTCTGACAATAATGCCTACCTTTTCTCTGCCTGTGTGCCAGTAAAATCCACATTTAGTTATTTTTTTAAAATCCCCATAGTTAAATCTAAGTGGACCTGATTCCTTGTAGAAAAGTCCATAAAGACTCTCAAAGTACTAAATTTGATGGGTTTTCTTTTTTCTGGTTATTTCAAAGAGTCTTGGATCTTGTCTCCCATGTAGACTCGGAGTTTAGTTCTTGACATCAGGCACTTCAGTCGTACACTACAACTTGCAATAGAGAAATGCAGAAGGAATAATTATAGCTGTACATTCTTGGCATGATGTATGAGACTTGTGTGGAAAAAAAATTTAGTCAAGAGAAGGCAGAGAGAGATTTTAAGTGCCGGAATTCTGTAGGCATCCAGCCTTTCCAAGCTTTTTTCCATGAAGACAGTATACATTAATCTTACCTTTTGAAGAGGCATGATAAAGAAAGTCCTGAAATGAGATGAACTTGATTTAACCTAGGTTCCAGATAATTTATATCACTTCCAAGAACTGAGAGGAAGTTGTGACTAAGAGCCATATCCCTGGAAGAAAACATAATATACTGTTGTCCTCTCAAAGACTCTCTGTGAGATGAGTAAACATCTAATAAGCTATTGGCTAAGTTTGTTGTCTTCCCTCCAGGAATGAAAGCCAAAGTAGTTCAACATAGTTCAAGATGGCAAAGCTGTTTATCTGAAAAATTCTGCAAATCACTCTAAACCTCTCTTTGTGAGGGAAAAGTAATGGATTCCAACTCTACGACAAGAAATGGGTAAAGTTTTGAAATTATCCCTTCAAGAAGGTCATCAAGAGATCAGACACACAGTTAATTCAGTGGATGTGATGCTCTAATGTTCTGAAATCATTCTGTACAAGGAGGCTCTCCACCATGGATAGATCAATTGAAAGTTTCATGTTGTCCTGTGGACAATGTTCATGCAGTTTTTCAGAACGGACATACTTACACCCAGACAGAATAAGATTCCAGTCACTTATTCGACTAAGTAGAAAAAATATATACAGTATCAAGGATAGAATTATCTCACTTCATGTAATGGTTTAAACATTGAAACATACCATGCCAAAAAGGATTCCAATAACTACATCTACTTATTTCTTCAAAGAAATTCTGTAGGAATGATACATTGTTTCCATTTTTATTCAGTTAAAATGCTCGACATACTTGTCAATGTTGTCCTATCCTAATTTATTTTCCTACCACACATGCAGTAAGAAGAAAAAAAGTCTTAAAATCTATTTGTCAGATACATTAACTGAAAATGTATTCACTTTCAAGTTTTCTTTCCTACACTATCCTTTGCTATTTTCTCATTTTGTTTAGTGTGAACTAGATAAAGCTCTTGATACTGCCAGTTAATAAGACTGACAGAGAGCTGGGACTCCCAAGTCAATTCTGACGGTTCTTTCAGAATGAATTGTTACTCTTCAGCTTGTCCAGACTGCTCCCAGGCACTCTGAGGCCCATTTGAAGCCAAACCTTAAGCAGAACACCTGCTTCAGTTGTGACACCTCTTCTTCAAAGACCATACTTTCAGCCTTTGTAGGGAACAGAAACCATTAGCTAGATGTGGCTCTGCCAGGCTCTTGAGTAATGGGAATTTTAAAAAGGGATTTCTAGTTGATACAATTTGCTAGATTCTACCATTCACTTAAAGCATGAGCTTGCTTTCTTTCCTTCCTTGGGGCCAGTTGCTCTGATGGTTCAGAAAGCCAACTCTTTCCTTCACTAAAGAGAAAAAAAGTTATCATAAGAGGTAGTCCAGCATTAAACAACCACCTAAAATGCTGGGGAGCAGCTTCTGTCTGTTGCTCACGGAAAAAGATTTAGTCCCAGTACATCCTGATGAACCTATTTACACTATGCAATGCTCTTAAACTCTTTCTATGCTACTTAAATAAGTAAAATTAAGGGTTGATTTGTAGGAATGCCAGTGGACTTGATTTTATTACTTAGTGTTACTGCTCACACACTTGAAACATTATTCCTTAAACATTAATTTAAGTGTATTTTAATAAATATTGTCCACTTTATATTTAAGCGCCTATATGCATGTGGATATCTTATTAATTATTAATTATTCCATCCTCTTTCCATGGTACGGTGCTATGGCTACAGGCAGGTGTGAGGAAACCCCTGAGGTCTCTGTTGACAGGAACCCTTTTATGTGGAGCTGGCTTGTGGAACTTGTCAGTCTGAAGGGACAAGGGACACAACCATGTAACCCAAACTCAGCGACAGTTTCAGAATAACTTACATGTTGTTATTCCAGTTTTATTTAAAGTGCTGTCATCAACAGCTCTTTTGTAGATTTCCCCATCCAGTACCTAGGGCTTATCAGCTGGAAGTACAAAATCTTATCAGTGGCTTTATACTCCAGCACCATTCCTTCTCTTTTCCACTAGCCATTATTTCAACCAAAAATGTAGGCAGCAACCTTGGTACAGCTCAACCAGGAATGAGATACAAAGACTGAAACACACCTGAAACATTCTTTATAAGCATTAATTTAAGTGTATTATCTTCTTAATATGCTTCTTTGTGTCCATTACCTTCTTTAAAACGTTCCTTTTTCTTTCATGGCAATCTTTGTATCTCATTCCCGGTTGAGCTGGACCAAGGTTGCTGCCTACATTTTTGGTTGAAATAATGGCTAGTGGAAAAGAGAAGGAATGGTGCTGGAGTATAAAGCCACTGATAAGATTTTGTACTTCCAGCTGATAAGCCCTAGGTACTGGATGGGGAAATCTACAAAAGAGCTGTTGATAACAGCACTTTAAATAAAACTGGAATAGCAACACGTAAGTTACTCTGAAACTGTCACTAAATATCTTGACCTAGATGACCAAAGTTCTAACTGGACCATCACCTAGGTCAAAAAAAAAGGTGTCACAATATTCAGCATCACCTGTACAGGTGAATTCTCAAACATTCTCAAATAAGCTTACCGGTTTTATCAAGTCATTGTGTTTCCAGAACAAAAAGGGAAAGCCAGTGTAGTCTCATAACATGAATTCTTGATGATACCAGCATTGCCACAAACATTTGGGTTGCATTCATATGAAGTGTGGGGAGCTTGGCTGACATAAAAATAACTCAGAAATCTTGCCCCACCCCAAAGAAGAAAACCTTAGAGCATTTAACTAATGGAACAGGAACATGGAGAAAACCATCCTGAGGCCACTTGACTCTGACTTATTGGTCATATGCTTCTGCTAGGTAGAGGAAAAAGCATGTGTTAATTTTTTTCCTAGTGACCTTCTCAATTCCTTCTCAGAGGAAGCTAAATGTATAGTCAGCCTAATATGCTGAACCAGCAATTGTATGCCATGCTCTAAAAATATCAAGATAAGTGAAATATTGTCTTCTCCTGTACCTGCAGTAGCATGTATAATACTGCAGTAGCATGTATAATACTAATATATTAGGTATCAGAAAGCTGTAAGTTTGCAGAACATAAAATGTTGTTTCATTCTATTTTGTGATACATAATTAAATAATTAAGATATGTTATCATCGAAGAGACTGCATTCTAAAAAGACAAATCAAGAAGATTTTTAAGAAAAACAAGAGGTTTATGGAGCTTGATTCCTCCAAAGAAGGGTTAAACCTATTCCTGAATGGCGACCTAAAGAAAACAGATTGATGCAACGTATTGATGGCACCAATGAGAAATGTGTCACCTGAGTTTAGACATTCAGTTTATGTGAAGAGATAAAATATACAGCCTTGTGAAATTTCAAACACATCAGTTCCCAAGAATTGACCAAGCTGATGTCTTCACTGGCTGTAACACCTACTCCAGCTTGGGGATGCAAGCCATGGCCTGCAGACTCAGGAGAGGGATAACACTTTCTCTTACATAAGAAGTATCCCATGTTATCACAGATCATACTCAGGCAATCTGAATTCTTGTCTGTGTTAAAAACAAACAAACAAACAAACAAAAAACCACAAAAAAAAAAAAAGAAACAAAACAAGAAACAAAACCAAAAATAAACCACAACCAAAAAACAAATAACAGGATTAACTGATTTATGTAGAGGTCACTTTCAAGCATTCCTAAAGGAGCAAAAATGAAATCTCAAGAACAAAAAAAGCTTTTTCCTTCATGTTTTTGAGAATCATTGAGAACTAGCCAGGTCTTTGCTCCCTATTGTTTATGTTTGTCACAGCATACACCATGTGGTATCCAGAGGAGAAGCAAAGCTCATCACCAGTGTCAATCAACAAAAACAAAATCCTGCACTCATCATTGTGAGTACGAGCAACCTTGGACCAAGAGCATCACCTCACGCTGTTGTCACACCTCTTCTCCTAATGGTAGTACAAGTGAGAGCTGAAAAGTTACCTTTTCAGCAAAAGACAGTAACTGCCTTATGAAAAACTAACAGAGAAAACATATAAAGAGACTACATTTAAAAATAGTTAGACAAAACAGAGCCTTCAGAGTGGAGCAATCAGAATGATCTTTGCACAGCCCCATGGCACCTACTGTAAACAACCACAAAAAAACTTCCAATAGGAAATAGACTCAGAAGAACCAGGCAAATAATTTTATGTGTGATATTAAAATGCATGCTGTCAGTTTGATGAAGGCTGTGGAAAAAGTTAACTGCAGAACCTACTTCATATTCTGACAGAAAAATATTAAACACAATTTTTCATTTTTGTCTTCTTTACATAAGATAATTGTAACATGGGCAAAATAGTGATGTAAAAAGAAAGCACTATCTTGACTCCAGTTTTGGCTAAAAAAATGAAATTCTTTTATAGAATTCTGGTAGCAATAAAAAAATTAAGAGCTCAGATCAAGCACAATGGAAATATCTTGTTTACTTCCTTTAGAAGTAGACAAATTCATTAAAGACTTATAAAAAAAATTATACACCAACAGTGCATTTAAATCTTGAAGTTGAAAAATGTAATAATACATCAATTTGCAAATTATATCTAGTTTGTGCAAGTCAGCTGGCAGCAACTACTGAAGTTACAAGTTGCCAGTAACTTTTTACCTAATGAAATAAGATATCCTGAATATTATCCTGGGTTTTGACTGTTCAGTAGATGGCATTCTAAATGCCACGGCATTCTAATCTACCAGATTCAGATGTTTCAATACATGTGGGAACCAAAACTAACAAAATTAATGGGCCAATTAACAACTCATTCAACTGCTGAGAAACGAAGTGTAGAAACTATTGCTCCCTTGATAAGCAGTCAAGCTTCTAGTTGCTCAAACAATTCTTAAACTACTTGATACTGTAACATAGAACAAAACAGGACATGAAGAATGTCACATCAAGCAGGGAAAGAAGCCATAAATAGTCAGTGTCTTTCATCACCTAGAATTTCCAAAGGTGTTTAAACCCATAGTTCACACTACCACTAAACACAGTTCATATTAAAATGTTATTGATTTGAAAGGGAATATCCACCCTTGACAAAGTTCTTGTCCCAGTTATCTCTCCCCAAAGGTGATGGAGTCATGGACAATCCTCTTTACTGCTCTCCCTTCTGGATCAGACATGATTCTTCATTAGCGGGAAAAACATCTCTTTCCCTCATGATACACATTCTTGTTGGTTATCAAGCCCACTTTAATGATGCCACTTCTGGCTGCTCCTGCAAGATGCCACCATTTTCCCTGGTTTGTGCTGGGCAGACTAGGCCCACAGCAGTCCACAGAGATCACGCTATATCCTGGTCCTTCATAATTCATCCCTGCCTGCCCTGAGTCATTCTGATCCTTGAACTGCTGTTCTATTAAACTTGACTCCCACATCCTGACCAGAATCCTGTTTGCTTCCTCTGTCCACAGCCTGCACTTCTTATTTCTGTGTTTCTTGAAGCCAGGGAATGTGGATGGCAAAGTATGTCAGCATGAAGCCCCAGGGGTACTTCAGTCACTGCCTGGGCTTTCTACAGGTAATGCAGAAATGTAATGCATTTGCCTATGAGAATGGGAAGGGCAAAATATGAGAGATACCCTTGCTACCTCTGCAAATTCCTCAAGAGATGCTTGATCCAAAACCAAATTTTCCGTATATTGGAGGAGACCAACAAAACATTACTTTCTGCACCTTCAGCTCTCTTCATGTGCCTGCCCTACAGGCAATGGGGAAAAAAAATCCTTTCTTCCTGCTGCTCAAAGAGTTCCTGAGCACCTTGTTGGTGAGGGCAAACTCAATCTACACAGTCCTGGGACATACTGAGGCAGAACACTACCAGGAAAAATCATTCCCCTGTAGGCAGCTAATCTGAGTGATACACCACATGTATACATCATCCATGCACCTCATGTATCCCTCAGCAAAATATGCCCTGATGTTATACAGTACTGTCCTGGTTTAGAGAGACAGGTATCTGCCAAGGAAAACTGAAGTTTTCCCTGGAATGGAGAATGTAACCCCCCTTCCCTCCAAATTATTATAATTTTGCAATTAAGGGCTTTCAGGCAAAGATTTGGGAATAGGAATAGCAGTTC